>ML861676.1:9883-24003 GCA_009831015.1 Picea engelmannii | reverse complement strand
GAAAGAAGTCTACACCAGCCGCAAGGACCTAAGGTGCACCCATTGACCTTCTTTCCTCTCTCTTGTCATTTTGTTTAGATAGTTTTGGGTAGCTTAGGAATAGAACTATATTTTATGGAAAGTTAGTGCTCTGCATGTACTTCGACCAGTATAGGGGGATTTTCCCTACTATCACTTATGCATATGGTTTTCATGCCTCTCTTAATTAACTTAGAAGTGATTCGAATCTAGATAAGTCATTGTGAAGTGATTCTCTAGACTACATCATGCCTCACCTGTGGGTGGTTGGGTGTGTTGTAGCCTGTCTAAGTGGCGTAGCCCAGCCTATGGGTGGTTGAGTACGTTACAGATTGGTATCGGAGCTACTGGTTGAAACATCAGGCCAGTATGGGTCGAGTATGTTGGCTAGAGTCTCTTGGTTGAGATCGATTATGACCTTGAAGCCAAAAATCTTGGGAGGAATGGCATTGTAGAGTTTGTGCAGAAGTTATAACATCGAAGATCCTTTGTAAGGGATCATGGGATCATGACTGTCCCTTTCGAATTTGAGAGTGATCACCACCATGGGATCAAGAGATATCTGGATTGTTGGATCAAAGGGCAGGTGAACAAGGTTCGTCTGATGAAGACGAAACCAGAGGTTGGGGTAATGTTAAGTCCCATTCGTCATATCTAGATTGTTGATCGTCAGACATCAATCAAGGTCAAGTGCGAAAGGTAAGATTTCAGAACTTCGTCGCTTCGGTGATCTTGGTAGGAAGGCAAATCTTGAACTGTCGAAGGCTGGAGTAGCGAAGTCTTGTCAGCCATCCAATCTAATGGGAGGCACAGGGGAATCTCTATCATTGATCGTGGTCAATCGACATTGACCACTTTGTGATTTTTCACTCTGGGAGTTTTGAACTTTGATGAATTGTTATAGCTAGAATCCCTAGAGTGTCGAAGTCCTGTAATTCCCATCGATCGTTAGATCGAGGGAGGGACTTTGGGAGTGTTGCGGGTCATCAGATCTAGCAGTGGTAGAAGGGTAGCGAAGTTCGGACTTCACAAATTCACCACTTCTGAAATTACTAAGTATGTTGCGGAGAAAACACCTGAAGCGTCGGAGCCCCAAAGTGTCGAATTCACAAAGTGTAAATCCGTGAGGTCACACAAATTGTCAAATCTGGAGTTGAGATTGTGGATCATCCATTGGGTGGATGACCTGGCTTATTCCATGTGGTAGGAATGTCGTATAAGGACACATGTCACCTGGATTTGGTACCTTTTGGATCCTGATCTATATTTTTTTAGTGACATGTGGCACACGTACCACGGGTCCACATCACCCTAGGTGATGTTAGATTTTCGTGTCATCTTCGGGAGCATGTGACTCTGGGGGTTTCCAGGTTTCTATTAGTGAAAAGAGTTGAAGCATGAAGTCATGAAGGAACGCAGACCATCGATCTAAGTTACCTTCGGTAGCTTTCTCAACTGTTGGATCAAGCAGAGAGAGGATGGATGAGCACTTCGGCAGATTGTCACTTCGGGGAAGTGATAGAATCAAGAATGGAAATATATCGAAGCCCCAAAGAGGCAAATTTTTGAAGTGTGTAAGGATCATTCGAACGTGGATTAAATATCGACCATCCGATTGATCCATGGATGAACAGGGTAAGTAATTTTGAGGAGTTTCACTACCGGGAAGTGGAAGACTCAGGAATGGAAATATCCCGGAGCCCCGGAGCGTCGAATTTCCAAATTAGTTGAGAGTCATCTATCTCAATGCTTGATTAAGTTCTAGTCATGGATCTCGTTGAACCCTCCAGCTAGGGGCGGGACCGTCCATTCGAGGGGAGACAAAATCTCAACCATCCATTTTTTCTAATGGAATGATTGATGGGTTCGATGAATCGTAACTCCGGGGGGAAAAATAAGTTGACAGGGCAAAACAGTCGAAGATCGAAGTCCATAGGACTTGGTCCGGCATTGGTCCCATGCGAAGGTAAAAAGGGCTTGGAAGTAAATCAGCCCTCAGAATTTGTGTTCGTGCAAGCTCATGTGTATAAAAACATAGAGCAAGATGATAAAGAGTGTTTAAGCCCGTGGTTTTGATTCATGGTCATGTGGATTCTGGTTTGAAGGAAGCACCTTTGCAGATTTGGCTTTCTATATCAACTAAGAGGGATGAAAGTTATTTTCTAGGGAGCCCTAAATTTCATCTCTGATATTGAATTGGGGTGATATTATAGTCGTTGGAAAGTTTATTCAGAGGATTTAGAGGAAAATAACAGAGAACTGTTATAATATGAAGATTGATATAATTTTTATTCGTGAATTAAACAGAAAAGATACCTGTAAATTTAATTGACAATTTTTGTATGATATGTATAATTATAACCAAATGATTGCTTGTATATTTTGGTAGGATTAGAGGTCTAATCAGATCAATTCCATTCTAGGATCAGATGTTAGGGTCATGGAAGCATGACAGATCTTACAGGAGTTGGATGAGGAAATCAAGAGCTATAGAGAAAGCAATGAAAATGGGATAAAGAACTCAAGAATGGTGGAACAAAAGTATTATTCAACAACTACAGAATCCAAATAAATTGTAGGTACAACAAAATCAAGAATCCTCACATAGGATATGAAGCTAGCAAGATAAAGATGTCATGTATGGGCATAAAAGGAAAAGTATGATTGCCTAGCCTTGAAGGAAGATATTTGTAGGTAGTTGCAAAGATTAAGTGTGAAAGAAATCCACTTCTGATATCAAAGTTCACATTGGAAGCATAATGCCAATGTAGAGAGATTGGAATTCTCTCTCACTTGAAAAGTGTCACTGAATGAAAATGGACTTCCATTGGGGAATGGGATTAAGTGTGAAAGGCATGGTTTCATAGGGAAATTTTAATGAAGTTACCTAATGGACAACTAGGAGTAACAATGTTTGATTCCATAGTGTTGTGGTAGTAGAGTGATGGAAAGTTTTGAGCTACTCCATTTTAGGGTGTTGTGATGTCTCATAAAGGTAAAATTGGATATGACTACCAAAAAAGAGTTGTGGTAATTTGAGCACATTGGTTGTATTGTAGAATGGCCAAGTGGAACGTGGTTGGAAAGTGTTCATACTAGGGAACCATAGTGAAAATGAGCAAAATGGGAGCACACAAGGTAGCAACGATCTGAAGGAGTTCAAGGACAACCAACTACATAATAAATAGATAAATAAATAATTGAATTGAAACAAAAATCCACTAGAACGTATGAGGCATACAATGAAGTTAAAATGCATATTTCTTAGTAGGCATGCTGACAGTGAATGCTTGATGCATATGGATGTGTAATTGCACATGCTTGGATATGCATATAACATGCTTGTGAACTTAGAATAGTCTATTATTATGAAATAATGATTGAGTATGACTAATGATCGATTATGTATTCAGGAAAAATGATATAGAAGGGTTAAGGATGTGGATGTTGTTGTTTCTTATGATTTCCATCTAGGTGAAGACCCATGAGGGTGGCAAGAATGGTGATCAAAATGATGAAGGAGGAAGTCTTTGAGCTTCTACAAATATTAGTTGGTCAGATAGCAACAAGTAGGTTGATAACAACCAGGCATGTATGCATTAGTTTATGTTGATTCATACATGTTGAAGGGGATTGAGGTAAGAATTCTTGTTGCACGAAATTTAAAGTAGTCAACACTCCCCAGTGTATCGTGACAAGGGACTAATCGCCTCTCATGGATCCTTGAAATTTGGCGGTGGTGAGTTTACCAATCACCTGTGGGTTTTGGTGTATCGACATTCATTCTACCAAAAAATGGTATCAGAGCTAGAGGTCCCGAATTCAATACACACTCGGCTCGCATTGAGGGGGAGATTGTTGCATGAAATTGCAAGTAGTCAGTGCTCCCCGATGTATCATGACAAGGGACTAATCACCTCTCGTGGATCCTTGAAATCTGGTGGTGGTGAGTTTACCAATCACCTGCAGGTTTTGGTGTAATGGCAGCCATTCTACCAACAATTCCCTCAGTTAATTTTCAATATTTAAATTAATATGTAATGGCCAAAGGCCTAGAGTATGTAAATATTGTTGATGCTAGAATGCATTTAGATAAAATGTTAGTTTCATATTATGTTATGATTGGTTATGGGATCATAATCGGGTTAATTCAAGAGACATACTCCTATAACAATGAATATCCATAGAGCTAGTCATGTGTGAGACCATAATATGGTTGGATATGGAAGGGATATAGCGCTATGTGAGTGATCAATGGTATCTATTATATATCTGATGTTATCACTGCAACCTCTTTGCCAACACTCAAGAGAACTTGAGAATTATATTCTTGGTGTTGTGATTGGGTTGAAAAGGAAGGTATCTAAATAGTCAGGCAAGTAGTAGGAAGTGTGTGGATGTTGTGTTGAGGCGTTGGCCAGACCTTCCAACTCATCATGGTGGAATGCATTACATAGTTATGTGGTATTATGTAGCCAATGCATGGATGCATTGTGTATATGTGGCCATGGGTATTGGCACGTTGATTGTTATTTTATTTAGTAATTAATTGTTTCATTATGAAAATCCTATGGTGTTGAAAATACTTAATGATGGATAGATGCATTATATATACTATGGATACTAGTTGAAGTTGATTGGATTGTTGTTTGTTACAATTCCAAGATCCGTTTTTGGAGCTATTAAAATTTTTTCAAGTGATATGAAAGGGATTGTTGAATGCATTTGGGTGAATGCATGTATATAAATCATAGAAATGATTATGCTAACGGCTGAAATAATGTGAGTATTTTTAACTCATGAAGTTGAAAACACTTCAGGAACTATTATATATTACAACAAGAAAGTTGCAGATTAAAGTAGCTACATAATGATAAATTACAGAAAATCTTTGTTGGGGGAGACAGAGTAATAAAAATATCTCTGGATAGAAGAAAGAAGAGATGGATTGATAATACATGTGTATGCAATGATGGGTTCATTCCATTCAATATTTAAATTCCATTTAATGTCAAAAAATGATGGAAGTAATTGAGTTGTAGTTGTAAACAATTATGAGATCACTTTGTAGAGCCAAACATTAAGAGTAGAAAGCTCATGCTTGGAAAAAAAAAATCCTGTATAAAACAGATTTGACATTTATGATTTAAAAATGGTTATAATGACATCTCATAAGGACTATATGTGTATAATATAGATGAGATGTCGAATATGCAAGCTGGAAATCATGGAAAAGGCTATTGTTGTGACATGAGAACCCTGTGTCCCTAGAAATCTTCTTGTGCAATAAATCCATGGCCAGGCAAGATGGATCACCTAAGGGAATGTATAGCAGAGAAGGGGATGCTTGAGCATGGGTCTGGAAGGTGAGTGACCACAAGGAAGAGGATACTTTGATAGTTCTTGTAAACTATTGATGGGAAGTGTTATCTCCCAAAATGAATCAGTCAATTGGTTCGATTTTGTAGGTGATAGCATGGTCATTTATAGGATTCTATTTTTTGTTCTTAGATTCTTCAAGTGTCAACATATAGGTTTTAACATTGTACCCTAGAAATAAGTTGATCCTCAAAGGTTGTTTTTAAAAATTTCGTGAATTTTTTTTTCAACAGCTAACATATGTTGCGAGGTTGATGTTAGCTGGAGAAAGCATCAGGTTTCAATGGTTAAAGTGTACTCTTCCACAGACAGACAAGATGGTGAAAGAGCTAAACGCAGGGTTCTCTTCCATGATTTTAGAAACCAAAAAGGGACATGCTCGACACACGTCACACAATCATTATGGAGCACCAGTCACAAATAATGATGATGAGGATACCGTTGTGCACGTTTTAATAGGATATTATGGCAGATCGTTCTCGTGATTTCATGCTCCAACAATAAGAGGATTGGAGATGAAAAACTCACATTCATCATTACAAACAGAGGAGAAAGTACCAGTCACCCGGCGACATCAAATCAACATCTCATATTTTGAACTCGCAGTGTTCACGGGTAATATGATATGGTTCTATTTTTCAAAATGGCAACATGGAAAGCTTTCACCAGCACCAAACCTTAGCCGAATCAAGAAAATTACAGTGTCAACTGTCTGCAAATCGACCGAGGTTCGAGTCACAGATGGCAAGGAAGTGAAGTGGATTGCTGCTGAGGAAGGAATTAGATAACCTATCATTTTCACAGTCGCATACAGATGTGCAGAAGAATTTCTCAGACGCAGGGTGCATAAATTATGTGGAAAGGTTACAACATGGTTATCACCAAGCGACAGCTGAAGTTTTTTCCAAATCATATGATGGAAAGAAATCCAACATGGGTTCTCTAGAGATTATAGTTGATGAAGCTTCCATCGCCACAACAACTAGATTACCCAGAACATGCCAAAGCTGGTTTAAGACAACAGTGACCAAGAATTTGAATTGTAGGGTATACCTCAAGGCAGAATTTAGAAACATAACCTGAAGGAAAAGAATGCTTATTTCTCACCTGGAAGATGAATGGAAAGACCTGTTCAAAGGTATTCAACTCTATTTCACCTCAGAAGGTAGGTATGACAAGTTAATGTTATACCATTTCATACTTCTAGATCATTTCACAGGGAAGACTCTCCTGAATTGAATTTCTTCCTTCACAAAATCCTAACTAAAGTGTGTAAGAATATTAGAGCCGAACCTTTAAGTATAAAAAACTCCCTTTGTCATTATGGCTTGATCAAACTAATAATTTCAGAGGAAATGGGACAAAGAGGAAGAACTTGGTAGCACTTCCTCTTCTGGGAAGGTTTTGAGACTCAAACTCAACCAATAAATGAGCAGAAGAAAACAGGGAAAAAGAAGTCAACTCCTCAGAGCAACTCTAGGAGGAGAAGAGCTCTTCCAGGACCACTAGAAGATAGGATTTATAACATAAATCCTAGAAGAGAAAAGAATAAATTAGATTTTGAAACCAACTAAGAGCAATCTACAGTCGAAAAGACAAACATTCTCAATTTTCCATACACGGATTCAGAAATAGAGCCAGAAAGGGAAGATGAAAGTCCAGTCATTAAAATTCCAGAGAACTCCATGGAAATTGCACAGGACTATGAAACTTTTACTCCCATAGATGAAGGTGAAACCTCAAAAAGTAAGAAATCAAGGAAATCACAAAAGATTAAAGAGATGAAAGAGGTGATAACACAACAAGACGTTCTGGAAAGAGTGATCAAGGCAAGATACAAAGCCTTATCAAAAAAATTTGCAAACACAAATGCAGATTTTGAGAAGTTAGCTCGTGAGAGTGTCAAAGAAAAAAAGAGAAAGAAGAAAATCACCAAGGATTACAACAGCCTGTGGTAGTTATAAAAATGCCTCAAGAGGAAAATCAAAAAATTGAAGGAGAAGATTAATACACATCCAGATTTACAGGTACTGGCCCAAGTTGTTGTGAATTTGTAGGGAGATAAATCAAAAGAAAACTGAGTTTTTGGTAAAATAACAGTTTTGAATATGAAGGGTTTATTTTTGGCCAAAGATAGAGCTTTCACCAGCGCAAAAGGTGAAATTATAACCAGTTAGATGATGAAAAGCAAATCTTTCACCAGCTAACTAGCAGATCGTAAGGCGAATTAGCTGGTGAAACTACAGAAAGAAATTTTTTGAAAATAAGCTGGAGAAAAGCGATTTTGGAGTAATTAAAAGGGTATGGGAGCATCAAAGGATTTACCACCAAATCAAGAAACACTCAGCATCAAAGATTCATGGAGATTTTGGGATCAAATGTTAAAATGGTCAACTAAAGTTTTGGTTATGGTTGTTGAAATATTCCAGCTACAAAAGACATGTGTCTTTACCCTCCACGACACATCAGAGTCATAAAAGAGATGAAGACCAGATTTCAAAGATCAACAAAGAAGACAGTTCGAGTCCTAGGAACTAGTCTTTTGATTATCAAATTGTATTTGGTTAGTTTTATTTTCTATATTTAGATATATAGATCCAAGTTTTCAGGATCTAAAACTGATTGTAAAGGCTATAAATTCCTATCTTTTTAAGAACTGAGGGTTCAATCTGGGAATACATTTTTGGCTATTGTTATAGACTCTTATGGGATAATAGAATTGCAGTCTCCTTTGTCTTCAATATCAGAATTGCTCATGTATCTTGTTTTTATGTACTTTACTTCAGTTTGTTTTAGCTTCTAAAGATTGTCATCTCTTTATTAAGCTCATAAACTTGAATTAAAGGATTTTTTACTATCTTGTATTAGCCCTACACCTAGTTGTATTTGGAAATCAAGATTAGTATTCCTCATCCCCTGTTTAAAATATCTTGTCTGATTATTGTTTTCTAAAAGAACTATTTTATTTGAATGTATGATAAGTTGTCTATTTCATTAATCATTGAGTTACCCCATTATTCCAAGAACACCTAATTATCATATTCTTAATTTACCAAGCATTTTTAGCCTACAACCCTAAAGAGTTTCTTGGAGAGATAACAAATTGGCGCCATTGTCGGGGATCTGAGACTGAAGCTCAGCTTTCCTAGGATACAACACAGAGTTGATCTTCGATGATAGACAAAGATCAGACATCACATTGGTTTTAATTATCTATCTGGCGACTCCACAAGTTCATTCTAGCTCTCAAGAGGATCAGTACTAGGGCGAATCCATAAGACTCACCTGTCACACCAGTGCCCAACCCATAACTACTTCTCAGAAGAGGGAGATCATTCTAGGATCAATCTTCAAAATCAGGCACTGAAGGTAATCCTTTCCATAGTTCTAAGAAATCTACTACAGAAAACATTGAATCATCTTCCACTAAGATTGCCAGTGAAAAAGCAATTGTAACCACTATGGAAGAATCACTTATTTCTTATCAACAGGAAAATGTCACTACTGAAGAATTGATAGATTCAAATTTGGTTGAACAGTCATCTAAGTCCTTAGAAAGAAATCATATCTCTTCCTCTCTTGAGTCTTTTCATTCACAACAAAAAGAAGATCATTTAAACATTTACACTATCCTCCTTGTGGTAGAACATCTTCTTCAAGAGTTGTCTACTAAAGGTGAAGAAAACTTGGCTGAACAGCTTGCAAATTTTTAGATAGCCTCATATCAGACCTCTTTCTCGTTAGAGAATTCACCTTATTTAGATTTCCCCATTGTTGAGGAATCAAAGTAATAAATTTCACCTCTCTCACCCTTGATCATTATGGTTGCACCACCTCCTTTGACCAAGATGCAACAAATCCTAGCTGCTAGGTATGCGCCACTAATATTTCCAAACACAGTATCAGCTATGCCAATAAGAGACTATCAGAAGTATATGCCCAGATTCATAGGTGAGGGTGATGTGACTTCTGAAGAACATATTGAGGCCTTCTACAGTTATGCTGAAAACCTTAACATTGAGGAGGAAGATGTTTGGACCCGAGTCTTTGTCCAAAGTTTAGATGGCCATGCTAGGAAGTGGTTCAAAGAACTCCCTATTGGCTCAATAGCTGGCATTGAGAAATTGGACGATACCTTTTTGAAGCACTAGGGTGATAGAAGAGATTTTCTATACTATATAACTAAATTTGGAAATCTAAGGAAACAAAATGGTGAGTCAGTCTCTGATTTCACTAAAAGGTTCAACCGAATGTACAGTAAAATACCAGCAGAGATAAAACCTTCAGATGCCTCTACCAAAATCACATATTCCAATTCTTTTGACTCAGAGTTCTGTTTATTTTTGAGAGAAAGGAGGTCACCGACACTATCTCTGATGTAATATGCTACCCTTGAAGTGGAATCAAATATATTGGCTGCCCATAAGTTGAAAGGGAACACCGATAGAAGAAAGCCAAGAGATGAAGCTTCTTCTTCATCCAATGCAAACCCAAAGTTAGATAAAATGGCTAAGATGTTAGAGCCTCTAACCTCTGAGATATCTAAACTCAAAATTGAAAATAAGCAACCTGTCAAGGGAAGGGGCACTTATGATTATGCAGGTAGAAACCCAAATCAGAATCCCAACAACTTCAGAAGAAATAATCAACCAATGCAAATTTTGTAGAGAGAAAGGAATCCTACTGAGGATCAGAGGATAAAGGCTCATCTTCAAAATATCATGATGGATGAAGATGAAGGTGATTATAAAGAAGATGGAAAGGATAATATTCACTGCGTTGGGGATGATACAGGGAAGCCTTATCTGACACAACACGACTATGAAGAGGTATTAATGAGAGAGCAGATAGATGAAATTTCTGTTGATGATGGTATTTTTCAAATGGAAGAGAAGAATATATATAATCTCAGATCTAAGTCCAATACTTCCCAACAGAATGCACGAGCTTCTCCTAATAAGATTGCAGCCCCTGTCAAGCAAAAGGATCAGATATCAGAAAAGAAACAAATAGACTCTTCAAAAATAAATGCACCAGCTCCTCCCAAGAAGACCATTGTTCCTGTTAAACAACAAATTCAGAAAAATAAGACCCCTACTAACCAGCAAAGTGTTTCAAAAGCTCCTTCAAATGAGGTAAAAATCTCTGATAAAACCTCCTATTCTTTTAATTTTGAGGCTGAAATACAGAAAATTAAAATCCCCATCCCATTGGTGGAATTAATGAAGAACGAAACATTCAAGAGAGATATCCTCAAAACTCTTGACCCCAAGTTCATATCCCCCTCTGGTGATATTCTTAATATATATGATGACAAGCCAACTATCATTTTGGGCCAAATGATAGAGGATAGAGATGAAAGTTGTCCACCTTTTTATATCTCTCTCAATATTCACGACAAAACATTACATAACTGTCTATTGGATTTCGGTGCTTCTCACAACTTGATGCCAAAGGCGGTTATGGATGAGCTTGGGTTAGATATTACCAAGTCTTACCATGATATTTTCTCTTTTGACTCTCAAAAAGTTAAATTTCTTGGAATGATTAAGGACTTGGTTGTAACTTTGACTCAGGCATCTATGAAAACTATGGTTATGGATATAGTAGTGGCAGACATCCTGCCTAAATTTGGATGTTTGTTATCAAGATCGTGGATGAAGAGGCTAGGTGGCACTCTTCAAATGGATCTCTCATATGCTACTATTCCCATTTTTGGAGGAGTAAACAAAAGATTATACAGGGATTCACAGCTTGCATATGTTATCAATGATGAACAAAATCCAGCCAACCATCCTATTTATTTAGTGGATACAGGTATGGGATCTTGCATATTGCAAATTGATGATTCATTACCAGATTCATTGTTGCTTAGGAAGCCCATAGTTCAGTCTACAGAAGTATCAGAAGATGACCTTTGGACCATGTTCTTTGATGGCTCTTGTACCAAAGAACCAGTGGGAGCAAGGGTGGTGTTAATTTCTCCTTCAAAGAAAACTTATCATTTGTCCTTTAAGCTTGATTTTAAAGTGACTAAAAACATTGCAAAGTATGAGGCGTTGCTCCTGGGATTAAATGCAGCCAAAGAGATGAAGATTCAAATATTACAGGTCTTCGGAGACGCAGATTTAATCATTTAGCAGGTAAACAAGTCCTTTCAAGCAAAACATGTTAGGCTGAAAGCCTATAGGGATGAAGTTTTGAGAGCAATCCATACTTTTACAGATTTCAAGATTTCATTCATACCCAAAGAAATGAATGAATTGGTTGATTCATTAGCTGTGTTAGCCTGTGATTTTATACCTCCTTTACCTCCTAAATTAAATTACTAAATCCAAGAAAAGTATAGGCCATCACTCCCTGATAATGGAAAATTATGGAAGGTTTTCGAGGATGATGTTGAACTCACCAGATTTCTTGCAGTGATAGATGAGTTCGAAGATTTGAAAATTGATCAGGAGAATGAACATGATGATGAAGCTGAGAAGCCAAATTTCAGAAGTAAAATTGCAGCACATGAAATAGTACAATTGTCCACTAACAGGATCCCTAAAGGGTTGGTCCCTTTAGAAAATATTTTTGATAATAATGATGTGGCTGTCAAAATGGAAAGGAAGGAAGAGGACTCAGAAGTTTTTCAATATAATGTAGCCAGTGAACATGATCCTAAATATGTCAACTTAGCTTCCCATCTGACTAAAAAACAAAAGGTTGATTACGGTGAGCTGTTAAAAGAATTTGCTGACATTTTTGCTTGGAAATATGATGACTTAAAGACATTCATCACTGAGATAATTCAACACAAGATCCCCTTAAACAAAGATACAAAACAATTTAGGTAGAAACTTAGATCTTTCAGCCCTATGTTGCTGCCTACTATGGAAAAGGAGATCAAGAAGCTATTGGACACCTGAATTATTATACCTCTCAGATACTCAGATTGGATTGCAAATCTTGTACCTGTCAGAAAGAAAAATGGAGAGTTCATACTCTGTGTGGATTTTAGAAATTTGAATAAGTGTTCTAGGAAAGACAACTACCCACTGCCCAAGATGGAACATATTTTAGAGAAGGTGTCAAGATCAAAGGTGATGTCCTTTATTGATGGGTTCTCTGGATACAATCAGACTGTTGTCCATCCGGATGACGAGAAAAGATTGTCTTTACCACTCCATGGGGTACATTTATGTACGAAAATATGCCTTTCGGATTGATGAATGCGGGAGCAAAATTCCAAAGGGCAATTGACATTGCATTTGTCGGAGAGAAAAACAAATTTGTCTTGATATATCTCGATGACATAATTGTTTTTTCAGGCAGTCATGAACATCATTTGCAACACATGAGGACAACATTCCTAAAATGTCGAAGGTATGGCATTTCTCTCAATCCTAAGAAATCTAATTTTGCGCTCAAAGAAGGGAAATTACTTGGACATATTGTTTCAGCTAATGGGGTGAGGATTGATCCTAAAAGAGTAGAAGCCATTAAAAATTTGTCTCTTCCTAGATCAAAAAAGGATATTCAATCTTTCCTTGGAACTATAAACTTTATCAGGAGGTTTATAGCAAACTTTGCAAAACTTACAAAGCAGATCACTTGTATTTTAAGAAAGAACTCTGAAGTAGGATGGACTGAAGAAGCTAAACACTCCTTCAATGCTATCAAAGAAGCCATTATGACAGCCCATGTTTTAATCAGTCCTGACTTTGACAAGGAGTTTTATATCTTTTCATTTGCTTCAAAAGACACAATTGCAAATGTACTATTGCAGAAAAATGTTGATGATCAGGAGCAGCCAGTCGCCTTCTTTAGTAAAGTCTTGAGATATGTTGAAGTGAAGTATGAACCATTGGAAAAACAAGCATATGCGCTCATCAAGTCATTAAGAGCCTTCAGAATTTACATTCTTCAAGCCAAGGTAATAGCTTATGTGCATTCAAGTTCAGTTAAAGGTGTGCTTATACAACCTGACATAGATGGAAAAAGGAGTAAGTGGATAGAAAAGTTAATTGAATTTGAAGTTGAGATTAAGCTAGCAAAACTTGTGAAAGGTCAAGGCCTTGCCAAGCTTCTTGCAGAAGAAAATTGTAAGCTTCTTGAGATAAATTTGGTAAGCGTAAATGCAGAACATATTCAGTCTTCAAAGGACAAAGGAAGTGAGAAATTACAGGTTTCAGCTCACCTAGCTAATTGTAAATGGTACAACCACATCTTATATTTTCTGCAGACTTTATCAGTTCCTTCAGATTTGACAAGAACACAAGGGAGGGCTTTAAAGCTCAAAGCCATGAATTTATGCATTAATAACAACTTATTGTTCTGAAAAAATCCAATAGGGATGTTATTGAGGTGCATAAACCAAGAAGAAGCAGCTAGAATCATGACCGAGTTTCACAATAGTGAGTGTGAAGGACATCACTATTGGAAAACTACCGCGCATAAAATTCTAAGAGCTAGTTACTATTGGCCATCTTTATTTTCAGATGTGTGTGGATTTGTGAGAACATGTGACAAGTGCCAAAGGTTTGCAGGCAAACAACAACTAAAATCCCTCTCTCTCAAACATGTTGTAGTCACAGGTCCTTTTCAGCAATGGGGTCTGAACTTCATAGGTGAAATTCACCCACCTTCTAGCAATCAGCATAGGTGGATCCTTGTTGCCACTGATTATTTTACCAAATGGATTGAGGCCATTCCTACCAGAAAGGCCAATCGCACTG
>WSFP011414341.1:0-24003 GCA_009831015.1 Picea engelmannii | reverse complement strand
TATATATATATATATATATATATATATATATATATATATATATATATATATATATGGTGATTTGTGCATGATATGTGAATAAATAATGGAGGAACAAGGGAATGTTGAAAATAAAAACAAATAAAGAAAAAGGGACTCCACCTATTAATTATTATATATTATTATTATTATTTATCCTTATCATAAATAAAGTTGTCCTATTATTAGCTAAAGATATTTAACTCTAGTAACTAATGGTAGTTGAAATACTTGAAAACTAATTTTGGTGAATAAAAGGAGAAGAGAAAGGACATAGAGGACATGGAAAATTGGAGAATATATACTTCTGATAAGGTTTGCTCTTATTTCAAGTGAGATTTTTGATATTCATTCTTTCATTTTCCAAGTTTCATGAGAGCTAAGTCTTCTTGTTGATAGCAAGATTACTCTAAAGGTGGAAAAGAGGAAATGAATGGGAAGCATAGAATTTTGACATGGTTCAGAAAGTCACTCATTTATCTTGGTAGTTTGTTTATTTTGATTATAATTTCTGAATTCATTTTCAATTCTAATTAAGACTATTTTGCAGATTCAAGACTTCGATGAGCTTGTAGCTTGGATTGATTCAAATTATTTCAATTTTGGTTTTTTTCTTTTAGACACCAATTCTCTTTGTATGATTCTAAATTCAATCCTAGACTTCTAAGTCTAATTATGTTCCAAACCCTCGCAGGGGTTTGTAAAGAGGAACTTGGTTGTAATTCAAAAAAAAAAAAAATTGTTTGTTTTCTAGTTTGTCTGTGACCTGCAGGACTAGCCCGTGGCTTGAGAAACCACGACTCAGGGGCATCTAAGCCATCAAAATCACCTGGGGATCACACGTGGCCTGAGCCACACCAACCCTTAACATGGATGAATTTTTTGTCCTCGCAGGTTTCAAACCGATGAGTTAACATCACAGAGTGCCTTAACAACACACTCTGTCACCGATTGTCCTACACCTTGGGGACATAATTTAGAAAATTTATTAATAAAATCATTTCCGATTTCTTCTTAATTTGAGACTTGTGGTTTACTAGTTTTCAGATGAATGAGTTCTTGTATTTATTCATTTGAGTTTTTATAAACTTCATACACATGCACTTTTTCAACTTTATTTTCAATAAAGCATACAATTTGATAATAACATTAGGCCCAAGAAATTAGTTCTTTAGGGATGATTGATAATTTCAAACATGCTATAATCCTAGGGTAACATTATCGCCTATCTCATCTAGCCTAACAAGATTCAAAAATGCTTGAGTGAGGACATTACCATTCCTCACCTCAATAGTATGGTAAAAACCAAGGATTCAAAAAGGTAGATTCCAAACCTTCAAATATTTGGTATAAGATACAAATTGATGGATCAACGAACAACAAATTATAGAAGGATGTGTAATGAAGCTCAAAGAAAACAAAAAAAGGGTGGATGAGAGAAACAAATTTGTGACTGAAGAATCCATGAAGAGATTTCTTACCATTGGGCCATGGAGTCTTTCCTATCCTGATTATGTTTCCTAGGAAATATGTTGAAGTTTTCTCTCACCTTGGGTTGGGAGAAGACCAACAAAATTGAAAAAGAAAGGGACAAAAAAATTAAAGGAGGTTAAATCTATGAAGTAAATAACCTAAGTCAATCAAGGGTTTCTTCAGTAAACCATGAAGTAATCAGACAAAATATTGAAGATATTCCTCATAAGGACATTCATATGCATGCCTAAAGAGCACTTGGAAAAGAAACTTGTACCTCTTTGGCTTTTCCTTCCTTGCAAAAAAACTTTACACTTCAAATGTTACATCCCTATAGATTTCCTTTGAAGAATATGGAACATTACTTGAATAGAAAATAAACACTTGATACAAATAACAAAAAATATTCTTTCTTAATTCTCCAATGATTTGAAATGGGGGAGGACTATTCCTTTTATAGGTGAAGCTCCTCCTCAAATAAAACAAAAAACCATGAGCTCCAAAACCATTATCCCAATAAAACCATGGGTAAAATAAAGATAATAAAAAAATGCATCCCATGATGTCCTCATAAAGTGAGATGACCTTCTAAAGAGGTAAAAATACAATGTAAAACCACATGCATGGGAAAATATGGAAGCCAAGAGAAGTGCACCCTAAAAAATGATGTCCATGTCCAAGGGAATATCCCGTGATCTAGTTAAATGGTCTATGGTCTAGTCAAATGGTACAACATCCACCTAATAAGCTTCCTTAAATAAGGAATCATCCACATGCACAATAACCTCCTTAGATACCCTCACATGTGTGGGTTGTAAAATCAAATAAGTGATATCTAGAGGCATCTACGGGCTCAATAAAGTGAGCTCTCTTCAAGTAAGGGATCAAATAAAATCCCACATCACCATGGTTTCCAAATATTCATGTGCAATTATCCTCATAATGTGTAACCACCATCTAAATGCCATAAATACACCCCATGTGTGATCCAAGGGAATAAATAATGCATGAGAACACATGCAAACATCCAAATGAGTAAGGAGGATGCATATAAATAGTCCATGTGGCATGTTTTTATGACATGGTATCCATGTCATGGCTCGATGCACTATCTGTTAGTAAAGTGGGTGTGCTCGTTTAACCATAGACAATATAGCAATATTATCACCCAACCATAGGCACTAATGCCACCCCCGAGCACCTTGACCTTGATAGAGAGAAGAATTCTGGTAGCAAACCAATAGCCAACCAAGGCTAATGATCCAAGCAAAGATAACCAAAACTGATCAGAGAGTCCAACCCAGAGAAACTGAAAATGCATATTTCAAAACTGCAACAACAACTGCTCCCCAGACTTGCACACTATTAGCCTTCTGCAGTGCACACAAGTGTATTTCTGTAATTTTGAGAATTCTGGCTAAAATGAAGACTGGCCTCCTATATTTATACTGCTTCTACCAGACTATCTAGGCCGACTTCTCTTTCTGGGTGCCAAATACTTAGTATATAATATTTCCTTTAGCCGACTTCTCTTCTAGGGTTATATCCAAATCTTTTCTTGCTTTCAGAATATTCTAATCTCATCGAAGGTCACGAATGGAGGTTAATACCTCCTGGATCTCCCATAATATCAACACTCCCTCCTAGCTAGGGAGGTATAACAAATAATGGTCTTGAGCGTAAACAAATCATTCAACCGGTAGCATCATTATAGCTACACAAGATATCTCATGATCAAATCACGAGCATCATCATCATTATCCAACTGGATAATCTCCATGAAAATTAGTACAATGCCATTTTGATAGAACACAACTGTGTATATCCATAGTAGTACATAACTATTATCTAGTGGTACACAACCACACCAAGTGGCACACAACTTCTTGATCAATGACACATAGTCACAACCAGTGGAACACATCCACCACAGTAGCATACATCTACTGTCTAGAGACATAAAGTCTCCATAGCGATCATATCATCTGATATCAACCTTCACAGAAAATAATATCATGATATAAACTGAGTCATTTGGGCCATTCTTCCACTCACATCTGTGAGATCTGGAAGAACATCTTCCCTTAGAAAATGAAACATCAACCATGAGCTATCTGGACTATTCTTCTCAAGCATAGAAGAATAACTATCATGATTTTTGAGCCTAGACCATTCACCTAACTGGGCCATTCCTCTTACACTAAACAAAGTGAAACCTGGAGAGAATGATTCTTCCCTAGGGAATGCCTGTCCCAGATTGCTGAACCTGGAAAATTCCTCTGGCACTAAGCAAAGTGAAACCTAGAGAGAATGATTCTACCCTAGGGAATGACTGTTCGAACCATTTCCTAAGGAAATGACTGTTCTGCACCAACCTCCAAATGGACCATTCTTCGAAACTACTCACAACTATGAACTTTGAAACAATGACTGCTCGGTGAGGCAGACCATTCTTATTGAGAACTACTGAGAGTGACTGCCAAGAAGAAATATTATCCTATACCATTCCCCCACATTGTCCACAAGTGGATTCATTGTCTATGGTACATTAACAATCTATCGAACCATTTTCATTACGAAAATGACCGTTCGATCTAAACCATATTCCGAACTAGAAAATGCTCGTCTGTCAGAAATCTCAAACCACTTTTTGAACTGGAAAGGAACTACCCATCCTAGACCATTTTCCAAGATGGAAAATGATTGTCCATAAATCAATGATATATTAGTGCTCCCTCCCAACCTGGAGATTCATTTATTCCCTTTCAACTAAGGGAGTTATTTCTACGATCCCCAACTTGTCTCATAAGTATGAAAATTTGATGCGCCCCCCCCTCCCTTGGCTGGGGTTCTGCGACCTCCTGGTCTCTGGATCATTCTAATTGTTGAGTCGAATTGACTCTTTGGGTTCCTGATTGAACCCAAAACAATACACAATCCCCTTTTCTCCTTTAGGCGCAGGCCCTATGACACTCGCACCCTCTGTCTGCACATTCTAGCACTCTTTAGTTTGCAGGTGCTAGCTCCTCTTCACTAGCCCCTTCCTTCATATGTCCTCGGGTTGTGCCCTTGTGTTGATGCACGATTGCGGGTGCAGGCAAGAGTGGTTTCAAACCAACCTGCTTTTAACCCCGCAATCCTCCTCGTGCTGCTACGTACCCCTTTGTGAATACAGTGGTTCCAATTGCAACCCACTCTAGAATAATTAAAGTCCAATATTGTTCTAGCCCCGCAATCCTTCCCGATCATCGATCTCATGATCTTGACTATAACGTTTGAATCAATGCTTCAGATCTGCGCCTTTTCAATCTACGTACCAGATCTGCTCCTCCTAGATCAACGACTGTGATCTCTTCGCAACTCCGGACTTCAGGTATGTAAAATATCAAACCTCACTCTCCTCCATACTTCAATATTCTAGAGTTAATGATCTATTGCCACTTGTCTCCCTGAACCTATGGCTAGGATCTCCTCCACGGATCCGGCCTTCGGGGATCTCAATTCTCAAATTCTCTCCTTTGCTAATTGGGTATCTCTCGGAGTGGAAGATCTACTGACACATATCTCCCCAATCAATGATTGTTCTCCCGGTTCGGGACTTTGGCCTCCTCAACCAGATCAACGGATCAATGATCAATATCTTCTTCGGGTCTTCGAACTTTTCCTCCTCCCTTTTCCTCCTCCCTTTTCTTCCAGAGTTCTGGATCTAGCACCGCGTGTCCTCCTTCGCATCAACCACTCTCATCACATCAGATTTTCAGGTTTCAGAAATCTCAAATGTCAAACTCCTACCTTCCTGTGGCTTTTATCTAGAGTTTATAATCCACTGACGCGTGTCTCCCCTTTGATCTGATGATCGAGGATTACTTAGGGTATTTACTCAGAGTGAATGGATCTATGCCATGTCTCCCTTGATCTGATGGATATGAATCACTTCGAGACTTTACCTGGAGTTCACGGATTCACGCCATGTCTCTTCTGATCTAAAAACTACGAATCACTTTGGAACTTTACCCAGTGTGCTCAGTTCTTCGTCACGTCTCCTCTCCTGGTCCGATGACTGAGATTCACTTCGGGTGATCTGACGGCTCAAAGCTACTTCGGCTCTCTGGACTTCGCGAATCTCAAATCTCAACTTAGAGACTCCATACAATTTTCCTGGAGCTCACAATATGCTGACAAGTGTCCCTTTGTAGATCGATGGCTCTCAGCTCTTCAACTCTTCGGGCTTCGGGAATTTCAACTCTTGCACTCGTTCCTCCCGGAGTGTTTTCACCCGAAACACACAATCTCTTAACGCATGTCTCTGCCTTGATCTGACGGTCTCTATCTGCTTTGGGTCTTCAGGACTTTTAGAAAGTCCTCTCTCCTGTGCACACAAGACATTAACGCTCATGCACCTTCTTCCAGATCCAATGGTTGCTGGTCCTTCATGCTCAGATCTAATGAATGAGATCTTCCTCTCTCCTCTGTGATTCCTTATGTCATTGGACATGGATTTGATGGTCCAGGATCCTCCCCACAACCAATCTAAGGGTTGTTGTTGCTCCTACTCCTGAGCTTTAGACTTCTCCTGCCTTGGAATACATAGTCCACATTCAAAGGTCTCAGCCTTTGAACTTTCTCTCGTGAACCTGACTATTTGGGTCTCACTTACGCTCTTTCAAGCATTATCTCTTCTGAGATTTTGGACTTAGGATAAGTCTGACTCCTACTCACTCTCTATGTTATCCCTTCTGAGCTTGATCTCCTCGAAGGTTTCGATCTGCCATGCACTCCTTGCATTTCCAGGGTTTCGTCAAACTCATATCTGAAGGATTTCTATAAAATAAACTCTTCTCACCCTCCTGGTGTTCTCCTGGCTCGATGCACACCTTGCATAGCTCTTTCTCACGGAGTATTTGGTAACTTTGTTTCTTAACGAACTCGGCGTAGAGCTCTTTTGTGCACACTTGCACCAGCTCAATGCCCACCTAGTAGAGCTCGACAAATTTCTCAGTAACTCTCCTTCTCTCTGAACTCGACAAAGAGTTCTTCCTGTGCACTCCTTACACTCGCTCGATGCCCTCCTGGCAGATCTCCACAAAGTTCTCAGTGACTCTGTTTCTTTGTGCTTCTTCTGCACAGTTCCTCCTCCAAGTTATTCAGTAACCTTGAGGTTCCTCTTGAAATTTTGATCACTCTGGTGCACCCTCCTGGCACATTCTTGATGCCTTCGTAGAGTTTAGATGCACACTCCTTGCACTGGCTACAAAACCTCTAATATTTTTTTGTGCACTCCTTGCACAACCTAAAGAACCCAGAATGATATTTCGAACTCAAACATAGATAAGGAAATATATATTTCTACTGTAAATGAAACTTATCATACATCTACAACATTCATTCATGAAATACATAAACACACGAATAACAATATGCAGGAAAAACTTATTTTCTATTATCTCTGTGTATCTATACAGATGATTACAAAAATTGGACTGTAACAAAGTCCCAGTTCTCTCAAGCTCTCTCTCAGATCTTCTAAGACCTCCTAAGGCCTCCCTATCGTTCTCTCTTCTCTACTTTTCTAATTACAAAAGAGGGATCTATGAGCTTAATCCTCTTCATCGCCTTAGTGCCATCACTGTCTCATCTACGACACCATACTTCTACGGCTACATTCCATAAATGCTTACCCAAACTTGACTACAATCTAGGCTTGCTACATGCAACCATTTAATGCAACCCAACCACTACCTTTACAAAGGTATGGCCTGGCTCTTACAACCTTACAATGCAAATCCCCATGGGATAAGATTTTAAATTTAAAAATGGGAGGGTCGATGCCTCTCCTTTTCTTCATTGCATGTCTGTGTGTTGGCGTGTTTGCTGAGGTGGAACGATGCTCCTACATCAAAACTTTATTCTGGACAAAGGTTTTTTCAATATATCTGATGTTTTCTCATCTGTGGGGATATAATGGAGCTTCACTTCTCCTTCCTGGACTTTATCTTGAATAAATTAGTATTTGATCTCAATGTGTTTCGACCATTCATGAAACACTGGGTGTTTTGATAGCCTTATACAACTCTGATTGTCACAGTATATTATGGTCAATTCTGGAACTTGATCAAATAATCCAGAAATCATCTTTCTCAGCCATATTTCTTCTGTACATGCCTCACATGCTACAATATATTATGCTTCTACTATGCTCATTGTGACAAACTTTTGTTTCCTGCTGCCCCAAGATATCATAGCGGAGCCCAAGCTGAAACACATCCCTTAAGTACTCCTTCTGTCTTCAGCACTTTCTGCCCAATCTGAATCTGTGAATCCATGAAGTTGTATATCGTTGGATGTGGTATATCTTAAACCATAGTTTAGTGTCCCACGAATATATCTTAGAGCATGCTTTGCAGCTATCCAATGCTCATTTCTGGGTTCCACCTGGAACTGGCTTAGTGTGTTTACAACAAAGCACATATTTGGTTGAGTTTTTACTAAATACATCAATGACCCAATCAATTGCCAATATAGGGACAGGTCTATTGGATCAGAATCTGAGTCTCTTACTTTTCTTATATCTATGGTCATAGGAGTGTCCATGTATTTGCAATCCATCATTCCAAACTTCTGAAGAATCTTCACTGCATACTTTCCTTGTCCAAGGAATACTTCACCGCGCTTCTACCATATGTCTAGTCCCAAGTAATAATGCATGAGACCAATATATTTCATATCGAACTCAGAGGCTAGTTCCTTTTTACACTGGATGATGAGAGACTCTTCACTTGTCAAGAATAAATTGTCGACATATAGCAGTAGAATCACAGGTGCATTATTCACGACTTTGTAGTAAATATTTGGATCTGCGTGACTCTTGGAGAAACCAAGTCTTATTAAGTATTTTTCTATTCAGGCATACCAAGCTCTTGGAGCTTGCTTGAGTCCATATAAATATTTCTTTAGTCTGAAAACATGAGAGTCTCTAGAGTGTACTTCAAATCCTTGAGGTTGTTCGATGTATACTTCTTCTTCGATTGCTTCATTGACAAAAGTTGTTTTTACATCGATCTGATGTAAACTCCATCCCATGGAAGAAGCAAGAGACATAATGGCTCTAATATAAGTATATCTAGCAACATGAGAAAATGTATCGTCATAGTCTTCTCCCTCCTTCTAGGAGAACCCTCTAGCTACGAACCTTGATTTATATTTGTCCACGCTTTCCTCTGTTGCATGTTTGATCTTATAGACCCATTTTGAAGTTACTACTGATTTTTCTTTAGGTCAAGGCACAATTTCCCATACATCATTTTTCATGATGGACTGGTTTTCTTCTATCATGGCTTCTTTCCATTGTTTCTTCTGAGCTGCCTCTTCAAATGTGGTGGGTTCTTAGTTTAGAAGCTTTGTCATACATGTTGCATAGTTGGAGAATCTCTTAGGGTTTTTGCTTTTTCTGAAGGTGCCACTTGGAGCTTTGAGTCTTTCTGCTTCTTGTAGGGTAGCTTCAAGCCAAGTTGGACATTTCTTGGTTTTGGGTACAACATCTGATTCAATAGTTTCAGATGGTTGCATCAAATGATCAAGTTGTTATTTTTCTTCATTATGAATTTCTAGAAGACATGTGCTTTCTTCATTAGGCTCTTCATACTCTTCTTCTTCTATAGTTTCTTCTATGGATTTCTTGAAAGCAATCTTTTCATTGAAGGTTATGTCTCCGCTGACTTCAATATTATGTTGTTACAGGATATAGATTCTATAGGACTTGGATGATTCACTGTATCCCACGAATATGCCCTTCTTTCCTAAGGGTTTTAATTTCTTCCTTTTATCCTTGGGGATGTGAAAGTAAACGGGGCATCCAAAGATTCTTAAGTGTTCTACATTAAGTTTCTCTCCTGAGAAGGCTTCTTCTGGAGTCATATCCTTCAATATGTGGTGAGGACTTATGTTTTGAACATATATTGCTATCATGACTGCTTCTCCCCACAGATACATAGATAAAACTTGATCATTCAATAATGCCTTCATAGTTTCTTCAATAGATATGTTCTTCCTTCCTGCTACACCATTTTGCTGAGGATTATGAGGAAAAATTAGGTCCCTCCTAACCCCTATCGATTTGCAAAAGGCAACAAATTCCTTGGATGTATATTCTCCTCCATTATATGTTCTCAAGGTCTTGATTTTCTTGTTTGTGAGATTCTATATCTTTGCTTTGAATTCTTGAAACTTGCTGAAAACTTCGTCCTTTGTCTTCAAGAGATATAACCAAGTTTTTTTTTAGTAATGATCTATGAATATTACATAGTAAAGAGAACCTCCTAGAGATTGGACTGGCATCGACCACAAACATTTGAATGTATTAGATCTAGGATTTCCTTAGATCTATTATTGTTGCTTGAGAATTTTTTCTTAACATTCTTACCAAGAGCACATCCTTTGCAAATTCCTTCACGTGTAGACTGTAGTTTTGGTATTCCTTCAACCATATTTTTGAGGAAGGTTAATGATTGATAGTTGATATGAGAATACCTTCTATGTCAAATATCATTGGGATTGACTTCATCATGTAAAAGGGCTTCATCGTTTCGTTCTAGTAGTCTGTATAGTTTTCCTTCATGGGTTCCAATAACTCTAGCATTCTCTATGCTGGAGTCTCTAGGCCAAGATAATGCTTTTCCATCTAAAAAGGCTATTATGTTTCCTTTGTCTCCTAGGAAACATATGGATAAAATATTATTTTCTAAACCAGGTACATATAAGACATTGCTCAAATGAACATTGTTACATGTTTTCAATTTGACGAAGGCTCAACCAATTCCTTCGACTGCGTAAGTGTTTTTGTCTCCAAGTTCTACCTTGTGCGATGTCTTCTTTTCATTTAGACTGGAGAGTCTAGCTTGGTCTCCTATCATGTGCCTAGAATCTCCAATGTCAATTATCCACATTTCATCTTCAAGAGTTCCTGTGAGCGTTGAGTAGTGTAGATGATTCATCTTTTCATTCATGATTTTTGTTGACTGATAACTGGTCAAGCTTTGACCCAAAATATCAATCTTGACATTTTTTCCTTTTGAGAGTGCCAATAGGTGAGCTGGACTAAGACGCACTAGAACATCTTCTCCTTGAGTAAGGTATTCCATCATAAGGTGTTAGGTAAGAGTTATAGGGTTTCTACAACTACACCTACTAGTAACCCTAGCGACAATGCTTTAGTAACTGCACCTGCTAGAAACCCTAGTGGAAGTTATTCAACGAGCTTGATAACCTTATGGCTTAGCTTCCTTCCAGTGGTTAGACTAAATAAAGGAGGTGTGGGCCCATAACTTGTTAGAATATTGGGTGTGCTCATTTAACCATAGACAATATAGCAATATTGTCACCCAACCATAGGCACTAATGCCACCCCAGAGCACCTTGACCTTGACAGAGAGAAGAATTCAAGTAGCAAGCCAATATCCAACCAAGACTAATTCTCCAAGCAAAGATAACCAAAACTTATCAGAGAGTCCAACCCAGAGAAACCAAAAATGCACATTTCATAACTGCAGCAACAACTGCTCCACAAAATTGCTCATTGTTGGCCTTCTGAAGTGCACACAAGTATATTTCTGCAATTCTGAGAATTCTGGCTAAAATGAAGACTGGCCTCCTATATTTATACTGCTTCTGCCAAACTATCTGGGCCGACTTCTCTTTCTGGGTGCCAAATACTTAGTATATAATATTTCCTTTAGCCGACTTCTCTTCTAGGGTTATATCCAAATCTTTTCTTGCTTCTGGAATATTCTAATCCTGTCAAAGGTCACAAATGGAGGTTAATACCTCCCACAACTACCATGATATCAACACTATCATGGATTCCAATGTAGTGACACATATATCAATGCGGTACATGGATCCCAAGTCAAATGTCACAGATCCTAATGTCTGCAAATATGGCCATATATGAGTACACCAATTCCAATGAATCCATAGGTAGTGTCACAGATCCCAAGGCATGGTACATGTATCCCAATGCACAATACACAATTTAAGTGATGGGTCTAGCCTCTTAGCAAGACATTAATTTGTAACACCTACTGAAATCTCTTATAAAAACATAACAAAGGGGGCTAGTTTTAATACTTGCCTAAGTTTTTATAAGGGGAACAATATTAGCCCTTATACATGCATCAAGTCCTATGAAAACCCATATTTCCTAAGCACTTATGTGAAACATACGCAATAATGAGTAATAATGATGAAAGGGAAGGGGGAATGAGTTCATGTAATGACCCTCAAAGTCTTAGACATGCACATGTCTTATTATTCATTTATTTATTCATTTAGCTTCATTTTTATAGGTTTGTTGTTGTTGTTCTTCTTATAATATCTTTTAGAGGGAGATTAACAATGAGTTACATCCTTGACACTATTTCTTACTACTCCTTTAACCTTTTTTATTTAAATGTTTGGTTTATTGAATACGTCCCTTTTATTTATATATTCATAGAAAAATGAAGGACTAGGGGCATTGGACTTATAGAGAGGGGTATTTCTCAAGATTAATATTTGGCTTTTAACTTTGTCTCTTCACCTCTTATCATTAGTGGCTTTATTGATTCAGGCTTTAATTTTGACCTTTGAGAAAATATACATGACTAAGATGAAATCATGTTTTTTAATGAGGATGGAATGAATGATATTGTGGAGGCAAGTTAGCATGGTTGGGATATGTACAATTATATCTAGCCTAGACACCCAGTGGTACAATTCAATTGAAGAAATGATACACTTCTAATAGAAAACATGTTCCTCAAGGCACTATGAGGTAAGTAATAAAATCATGTAATGTTATGAAATTATAAAATAAAATCATTAGGTGTTTACCACTTTATGAAGAGATTACCAGTTATAGCATGATCTACAAATATGTATTGATACATGGAATGAAAAGTGAAGTATACTGAACCACACCATACCACAATGTAGTGCATCTGTCATCTAAGGAGCGGGGATGAAGGTGAGATACATTGTAGCTGAGCTACCATGATAATGTATTTGGTGGAGATCAAGATGAATTATGTCTATATTTGGTGAATATGAGCACAACACCTCATGGAAGGAGTAACATTACACCCTTGCAACATTATCTAAATGTTTTTACCCCCAAGGGGGTAACATCCTACTCCTACTTGAGGACATGCACTCTATGTGAGAGTGTATGAAAACTGAAGAATATCCATAGACCTATGACCTATACACCATAGAACTCAAAAAATGACAAAAACGTTGAGGTGAATCTACCACCCTAGTTAGAAATAAAAAACCACATTGCAAAAGTCAAAATTTTTAACTAAGTCTAAAAACAAGGAAATGAAGTATATGACTATGCTAAATATGTAAAGTGAATATGCATCTAGACTGTGAAATCAAATCTATTCTAAGTAAAACAAGAACAAAAATGAAAGTATGGAAACACAAAACATCTACACTACATGCTCAAAAGAGATTATTCATTTTCTAAGGCTATTTTATAAATATGTGCCATGAGAGTAGTAGGGCTTGAGGGTTTGACCATTCAAGGGTAGAGGTAACTTCTCTCCATCTAAGTTGCTAATATAGAAATAATTAGTCCCAACTACACTCTCTATTATGAAATGCCCCTCCAAAAGGAGTCAAATTTTCCATGTTTACCAGATTTTTCTTTCTGTTTGTCCTACATTAGCACAATGTCACCTAGTTCAAAGTGTATTGGTTTGAATTTCTTGTCAAACGTTCTCTTAAATATCTCTTTTTTCTTCACTAAATGGTCAAAGTCACTTCTTTTTTCTTCATCTTACTATATAATTTAATGGATTCTTTGTCATTAGTAAAGTGCTCAAGAAGGTGGTATACAAGAAGCTTCAAGTGAATAGGAAAAGTGGCATCTATCCCATATACTAACTCAAAAGGAATATGTCTAGTGGACTTATTCTTGGTTATCCTATCCATCCAAAGAGCATACTTAAGTTTCCTATCATGACTCTTCTTATTGCCACCCACTATATTTTTTATTATGGTTGTTTCTTTGTGGGTAATAGTTATAATAATGGGTGAGGATAATGCCATACTGAAAACAAAATGTAGTTAATTTAGCTGAACTAGATGTCGTATAATTATCTATGGTGATTTTGGCTGGAAAATAAAATATGGTAATGATCTTATCTTCAATAAATTATTTCACCACACTATCGATATCTCTTTTGGTAGGAATCACCTCAACCCATCTTGTGAAGTAATCAGTTGCAGTGAAGACCCACATAAATGCGTTGTTAGAGTTATCTTTGAATTCATTGACAAATTCTAGGCCTCACTACTAGAAAGGTATTTCTACAATAACATTTTGAAGGGGTAAAGATAAAATGTGTTGTTTCCCTATAAAGAACTGACATTATTAACATGACCTAATAAACCGATGAATTTCATGGAATATTGTAGGCCAATAGTAACCTACAGTAAGTATCATATGCATGGTAGTCTTAGCAATGTAGTATCCACCACAAAATTCCTTGTGGAAATCCTTCATTAGGTCATTAGCTTCCTGGCTATCAACACACCTCAACATAATACCATTAGGATTTTTCCAACCAAGGCCACCTTGAACTATGTAGTACTTCATGGCTTTCAACTTTAAATCTCTTCTTTGGTGACTGACTAAGTGGTCAGGACATGTTAAATTTTTTAGGTAATAAATGATGTCACTATATCACGCACTCCTCTCTAAGTCATCCAACTCAACATTAATATCTAAGGCCCTTTCATTTCCTTCATCCAACAATTTGGAAATACCTTGAACCTTTATCAATTTGGTTGGTTGCATATCCAAATAATATTCTTGTATTCTTGACACCAACTTCCCATGAGTCCCAAGGAAATTGTGTTGAGTTAATATATCCTTGACAAAAATGAGAGGAACATATGAAATGATCTTTGATTAAACACCATAAGGTTGTAGTTGATTAAGAGATCAAACTAGGGCACATGCTTGATTTCGATTAATTTTACAATTAAGTTATGAATCCCTAAGCACTTGGCTCATTAATACTATAGGTTGATTTTGATTTTTCGCATTTTTATACAGGAGGACATCAACTACCATTTACTTCAAAGAAAAGTAAAAAACTAAAAAGTCTCTAGAGTAATCGGGGCTAACTAGGATTAGTTCCATGCTTAGCTTGATTTCTTGAAAGGTGGCTCTACTATGGTCATCCCACCTGAATTCGTGGTCCTTCTTCAACATATTGGAAATGGGATTTGTGATTTGAACAAAGTTAGGAATAAATATTTGGATGAAGTTAGTTTTACCAAAGAATGTATGAACAACCTTCTTGGTTTCAGGTAGTGGAATGCTTCAAATGGCCTCTACCCTAGTTGGATCTATGTTGACCCCATCCTTGGATATGATATGGCCCAATAAATTTCCTTCATCAAATCCAAACACCAAATTCTTTGGATTCAAGGATATTTTGAACTTTCTCCAAGTATCAAAAAAAAAATTTAAGTGTTGAACATGATCCTTTCTATTCAAAGAGAACACCATCAAATTGTCTTGGTAGATTTAAATAATCTTTCCAATAAAATATTTGAGAGAGTAATACACAGGCCTATGAAAGGTAGAATCAACATTCATTGATCCAAAAGGCTTCAAAGGTACTCATAGGTGCCCCAAGGTGTAACAAATGCAATCTTGCTCCTATCTTCCTCCCTGACTAGGATTTGATTGTACCCGGAAAATCCATCTAACATAGACAACATACTTGCCCTGACAATTCACTGTAAGGTATTTTCCATATTGGAAAAGTGGTAATTATATTTCACATATAATTGGTTAAGGTTCCTAAAGTATACACATAGTATAATCTCTCTAAATTTCTTCCTTACTATGACCAAGTTAGCTAACCAAGACGAGTGTATGGTAGGAGCAATAATTCTAGTAGTTAACAATTTCTCCAACTCTTTTTTGACTAAGGGCATAAGTTTGGGGTTCATCTTCCTTAACTTTTGATGGAAAGGATTAACACCTTTTTTTAGAGGGATTCTATTTTGTATAATGTTTTGTTTGTAGGAATTAAGGTAATCATATGACCAAATGAATACATCCATGTATTCCCTTATTAGAATCTCAATTTCCTACCTTTCCTTCTCATAGGCACTCTTCCCAATTTTTACAATATTTAGACCACTATCAGATCCAACATTGAATTCTTAATATTCCTTGGGTTTGGTGGGTTCTACCTTTCATTTATACATATCATGTATATAAAAAAATTGTTTGAAATAAACCAAGCCCTTGGGTATTTAATCCTTATATCCCAAGTCAACAACTTCAAATATCCCATCTAGACCATCCCAATCAATCTTCCTTTCTACAAACTTTCCCTCACTAGTTAAGAATATTTTTATTTTCATTTCATCCTCAAAAACTTATCAATGGTCTATGTTATCTAGGATATATGGTATATATAGTATGTTATTGATGATACCCCCATATGTGGTAGTTTCTAAAGTTTGAGTAAAGGAAGCATGAGATACTAGAGAATTTTCCAAGTCATTTTGACTTCTTGGGATGTAGTTGATGGAGAAAGCTTCAAACTTATCAATCAATCTAATCACAACTTCCTTGTAAAATTTTAACCTATCATCCTTAGTTGAATAGACATATTTGACTTGAAGGATAATAAGTTTTGAGTCACCAAATACTTACAACATGTTCACTCCTAACTATTTGTCTATTTCAACCCCTAAGAGCAAGGCCTCATATTCATTAATGTTGTTTGTGGCCTTGAACTCTAATAGATATGAAAAAATAAGGGTATTTCCTTAGGGTGAAATTAAGACAATGCCAACTCCATTCCCTAATTGAGATTGATCCCTATGAAAGTACATAGTCCAACTTTGATCATGAGTCTTTTCAATAAATTTAGGGGCCAAGCAATGAGAGAGAATGACATAGTTTCCCATATTGTCATCTACCATACAAACAAATTCATTCATGGGGTATTTACTATTTAGGGTCTTTCATGAGGTAGTTTCTAAGTTTTTCTCTACACAAGATCAATGGTGTTCCCTCATAGGAAGGGAGTGTAACATAAGAAAAATCCACATGAGAAAAATTTATTGATAATATCATACCACATGAATCAAACACATCAATCACCACTATGTCCATCAAAATTCTAATGTCAAGCTCGATGACTAGATAGACAAGTAGATTCTTTATGACACCATAAACCTGAACTTCCCTTGCATCCATTGCACACAAATTTCCATAAGGTATTGATGTATTAAATCAAAGCTATTTCATAACACCTAAAGGCATGACATTGGTTGAATCCCTAGTATGCAACATAAAGTTATTTAGAATCGACTCATTTACACCTAAGGAAATGAATAATGAGTCATATTTCTTGTTCAAAACTCCCCTATCGGTAACTTGAATGACTATAGGTTGATCTTGGGAAGGATAATCATTAAAAACACCCAAATCACTCCCATATTTCATTTTAAGTGAAGGAATCTTCATAAGATCATGAAAGGGGTAGTTATACGAGACTTGAAATGATAAATATCTAATTCTATATTGATGTCATCACTAGGTGTTTGTGAAGTTGATCCACCATATTGAGTTCTTTTGGGTTGGATAGGTTGCTTCATTATAAGAATATTCTTAGGAACTTGAATAGGTTGTTGACTTAGGGGATATTGGGGTTGTTGAGAATTTTGATTACCCCTTCTTTGGTAAGTTACACAATCCCTCTCCCTAACCCTTTATTTAATCCCTTCTAGGGAGGGATTAGGTTGATCTAATATTTCAATGGAAACTTGGTGAACCTCATGAATGTTGTTGATCATACTTGGATAATCCCCTACAAAATTGTTTAAGTCACTTGGACCTTCCTTGTTGACTTCATTTTCCATCTTATCTATCTCCTTATTTTTGGTGTGTTTATTAATCGTCTTATTAAAACATCCAATACATTTAATTTTCAACCCAAGTTTCTTTTTCTTATTGCAAGGTTATCACACAAAATATATGCAAGCAACAACTCCTAACTAGAACTATCCTAAAATATGGAGAACCAAACCTCACCAGTAAATGTACACTACAGATTACTTAAGAAAAATGGTTAGAATAGAAGGATCACTAAACTAAAACTACACTATTAAAGATGAAGCACACTTTTGATGGAATAAAACACATTGCATCCAAATCATGTCATATGGAAACACACTGATGTAAATATTCATACCTTACTTATATCAACATGGAAAACACACTTGCTATAAATGAAATCAATCCTCACTTGCATTGAAATGGGAAACACACTTGCTAGAATTGAAATCAATCCTCACTTGCATTGAAATGGGAAACACACTTGCTAGAATTGAAATCAATCCTCACTTGCATTGAAATGGGAAACACATTTGCTAAAAACAAAATGTAACAATCTTGTTGGTAATAAGGTCACACTGCTTAAGATAAATCACCTGCTGAAAGGAAATAAACAAACCATGGTGCGAGAAATGAATTAAAATAGACTGCACCTTCAAGGAAACAATGCACTCAATGTGAAAAGAGGCACACCTTGCCAAGATCATACAATTCTGAAAAAAAAACTAATGATGCACGATAGAAAACTACTTATGAATGGATAACAATAACGCCTACAATTTTACTGGATTTCATTAACTTTAGTAACAAAGATTACCATCCACCACACTGTAATCTATAATAGTAATGCTATAAATAAATCTAGACCAAAATACATTTGAGTAAGAACAAATCACATCTACACCAAAATACTCAAAATAAATTATGGATGACAATAACAACAAATATAATACCTACAAGAAAACAAAGAAAATCTACCTATTAATACAATAGCAACAACCTCGCTAAAGAGGAGGGCCCTTCCTCCTTAGCAGGGGCTGAAAAAGTTACAATAACTACAACTTAATCACACATAAAATTAAACCACAAACTTGTGATCTCTTTATTACTTAGAAATCAGGAGGTGCAGATACAAATGTTGTTTTTCATCGACCAGACTGATCGTTCCCCCAAAAAACTAGATTAAATTGGGAGTGAAGATGCTCAGCTTTTTAAAATCTCCCTCATCTAACTAATGTTGGAAAATTGATAATTATGAACAGCCTTGAGAATGTTTTGATTCTCAAGTTGTTCAATGTTGTATTAATTAAGAAGATACAAAATATTTCTTGTAACCAGTCACAACTAATATGATTACTTAATTACAAATATCGTCCGCTGAATTGTCCTAGAATTTGGGCTGACAAAACAGATTTATGACATACAATAATCATGACTTAAAAATAACCACGTCATCAAAAGACACCAATAATTTCCACGAGGGATGATAAGTCAGTGACCTGAGCAACATTAACACAGACGATCTCCAAATAACATCATTGGTCTGCTAAGGATAACGACATTGTTAGGAGTAACAAAATTTCAACACTTCGGAGTAAAAACACCCAGAGTAACAACACTGTGGAGTAACAACATCTCAGAGTAAATTCCCAAAACAACCATTATCCTTCCCAAATTGCAAGAAAAATTTAATGAATTGAGGCATCAAGTGGACTTAGCATACTGGGATTAAAAAGGAAAGATTCTAGAATGTAATGACTATGAAAAGAACATGGACAATAAAAGAAAGGTGGGTAAAATAGTAGCAAAATGGTGGCAAAAAGGTGTCAATTCCTGAGCCCAACACTTAGCATACATGAAAGTATCTTGACTATGGGGTTGACCATATGAATTGCACCAAGTAAGATCCTCTTCTTCAACCATGTTATTTCCATCTAAAGGGGTTGGGATTATTTAGTTTTGTTGGAATTGTTTTGACTTATCTCAATTAAAGTTCCCCCTTGGTTGGAACCTATTATGCCTCTCTAATTGGATGATTTTATTTAGCATGGCCTGATTTTGTTGTCTTAATACTTTCATTTCCTTAGCGAAATTTTCCTCCATCCTTTTCATGGAATCATATAGGAATTCCATCATATTTGGGGTAGTCTCAGTGGTGTTGAATACCCTTTCTTTGACCCATGTTAACACAAAAAAATTGGTCACCTAGCCCAAATTGGCAGGCTAATTGAAATACACCATATATAGTACATGTTTCCCATGTCCAAACCCAATTTCACACTATTTCATCCCGAAAATAACTTAGGAAACCACTTTTCCTAATGTTATTTTAGTTTAAATAAAGTTATAAACCATTTTTATGACTTTTTCCTCGTTATTTTATTCAAAAAAAGGTAAAATAATCAAATAATGGTTAAAATTGATTTGGTTAAATAACATATTTTATTATTTTGACCCTATCTAAGATAACCACTATTTGGCCTATAAATTAAATAACTTTTCCCCATTTCCATAAGACAAATCTATGAAAGTAATGAAGTGCTACAAAATTCCCACTGAACTTTTGGTTTCATTTCACCATCACTTTCAACCATCATAGAGAAGAGACATAACCATCTACCACACACTTGGGAAAGAAGAAGACTCCTCCCATCGAGAGGCCACCAAAGGATTCTTGTCTTCATAAGTTTGTCTACACATGTGTATTTATATTCACTCTAGTTATTGGGTATGATATCACATTGTTTCTTTATTTCTATTGTTGTTCATGTCTTTTTCTTCTATTGCATGCCTATTATTCTCATTGGATAACATAGATCTAGAAATTTGCTTCTTGGAAAACTTGGGTTTCTTATTTTCTAACCCTCTTTTGTTTGTAGCTTTGTCACAACCATAATTTTGTGGATTTTCCCACCCTTTCTACAAAAACACACCAACAAAATGTCAACTCCACTAGAGATCTTAGTCATACTTAGGATCCTTGGTTGTGGGTGTATGGAAAACCATTTTTTACTTCCATTTTGATTGGTTTTTATTTTTCTTTTTTCAAGGGTTTTTATCATTCTATAGCTTTCTGTTTTTATTTGTAGTTAAAAGTGCCATAAATCCATAAAAAAAATTCATGAATCAGAGCCACAACTTCATATCCAATCCTTGGACCCAACACACATTTTGATCGATTTTATACAACTGGACAACACACTTTTTGGCCCTTTTCGACAATTGTCCAACACACTTTTTTGCCCTTTTTCTGAACTAGCCAACACAGGTTTTGGGGGTATTTTTTGCATTAGTCAACATAATTTTATTTTTACTATTGCAATCTCATACAGTTGTACTACATTGTCATTGATGTGAAAGGGTTGATGTAAAGTATTTTCATAATAATATCATTGATGTATTGATTGTTGGATCATGTGGTCATGAATGTAATTGATGTCAAAGGGTTGATGTCATGAGGTGTCATAGTGATGTGTTGTAATTGATGTAAAGGTTGATCATTGTTGTATCATTGATGTCTTGTCATGGTTGATAGGAAGTACCAAATGGATGAACTCCAAAGTGGTCCCATTATGGTGAAATCCCTCACGGGAAGACACTTTGTGGTTAGGTGGTTGAGAAGTCCTAGTAGTATGGGTAGGGAACTCAATTTTGTTTGAACAATCATGTAATGAATATTAGTGAATTTGTTAGTGAGACTATTCTAGATGGATAGTACATGTCATCCCATTTCATATGATATGTGGAATGTCACATAAATTCTCATAGTTATAGAGTTATGGCCATGCAAAGTTGGAGAACCCTCATGTGTGTCTAGAAGCCCCTAAAATGTCAAAGAAGTCAAATTATTCTAGAAGCTCCTAAAAGAAGTTGAATCAGTCAAAGTGGTTAGTCAAGGGTTTAGTGGTTGCAACAAGAAAACAATTAAAAATAAATTAGTTGCAACTAGAAGTGGAGAGTTTACTATTTTTGGAAAAGTGGTTGTAAGTGGAAAAGTGGTTAGAAGTGGGTTATCCCCAAAAGAAGGAAGTTGGGTAAATTGGGTTAGATGATAACCCCCAGAGGAAGCTACTTGGATAAGTATAAATAAGAGAGGAAGGGTCCCTTGTGGAGATGATCTCTGAGAATATTAAATATCTATTATTTGGTGAAATGTTTATTGCAGGTACATCATTGACAAATCTAAGGCAACAAAGGTTTGAAGAAGCATAAGTTTTGGTAGCTGCAGAAAGTGGCAATTCTGTAGCTGAGAGTATTTCTATAGCCACAGGTTTCGGTAGATGTAGAAAATGACAATTCTGTAGCTGCAGGTGTTTCTATAGCCATAGGTTTTGATAACTACAGAAAGTTTTGGTAGCTGATAAAAATGAAAATTCTGTAGCCGCGGGTGTTTCTGTAGCCGCAAGTTTTGGTAGCTACAAAAGAGCAGTTTCAGTAGCCGTGGGTGATTTGGCAGCTACAAAAAGTTGGCAGTTTAGTAGCCACATGATATTTGCATATTGGAATTGTTCCAATTGTTGAATGGTATGGTATAGGTCTTGATGATTTCTACATGATTAAACGTATAGTTTTCACACATGGCCTTGTGTAAGGGTTTATGGTATTTGACTTATGGATTTGTGATGTATTTCTTGATCCGAAAATATATTTTAAAGACTATGGTTGAGTTTTAAAACATGAGTTCATTAACCATTTAAGAAATTGATGAAAGAGGAAGAATTAATGATGTAACAAGACAGTCATAATAAGATATACAGATATGGAAATAAGCACAAGAATCAACAAACCATAACAACAAAATTTGTTAACGGAGTTCAATAATATCACCTACGTCTTCAAGCCTTTGTCTTAGTGGGTGAGGCTTTCTTATTTCTCTTCATAGCTTCTAAATTACATCTGATAAGTGTCACATGGATTACAAAATGATATGTCTATGTTCTACTAGATCTCAAGAAACCAACCCAACCGACGACATCGAAAATGGATGAACAAAGCTCCCAGAAATGGCCCGCAAAGTTGCTCTCCTGAATGGCTTCCCTTCATAAAAATGGCTTTGGCTTTACAGTCCTTCAACATTTCTCCTCTTCTAAACCTTGTCTAAGGCTTTCAATAACCTCTAGTTTATATAGGCTTGAATTTGGCAACAAACTCCCAACTTCCCCCCAAGATCTGGCCTCAAAAAGAGCTTCAGATCCTCCAATAATGGCCAAAATCCCTTCAAACAGGCTAAAAAATCAATTAAAATCTTAATTATATAGTTAAAAACCCAAAAAATTGCCCATATGGCATGCCAACCCCCTTTACCCGGGCCTTTGGTCATATGGGCGTTGCCATGTGGCCAAGCGCTATGCATTGGCCCCTTAACCACCGACCCCTGGTAATGTGGCTTGGCCATATGGCCACAACCCTAGTCTCCATGCTCCCCTCTGCTATCTTGGCCCTTGGTCATAGCCCCTTGGTCATGCACCTTGGTCGACGAACTAGCCCTGACAATTGGGTGCTAACCCCACACATCCGTGCCAAGGTATAACACAAGGGTCACATGGTAATGGTCATATGTGTCGGGGCTAGGCCAAACCAACATACCACGTGCCAACTGATATATCGAGGGCATGGGGTGAGGTTTTAAGGATACACGTTGAGGTTGGGGATAGGACTCAACCCTTAAACCCGTCGTAATAACACACCATTCAATTCAAATATTGCATTTGGACTTAGAGTGTTAAGAACCAAAGTGGGCGGGCTAGTAACTAGGCCCTGCCAAGTCTTTTAGCCCAGACTGGAGGTCACGGGTTCGACTCCCGTCGAGTCCATAAAATTTTTTGATAACAACCAACGAAGGGGTTCTACATGGAAGCCCAATATTGGGCCATGTGGCACCATTACATTCGCCCAGATGAGGACACGTGTCAACAAATCATTTTCCCACCTGTCTGCCAACGTGTCTTCCCTGTCAGCATGCCAACTCACTGCCACATCACTGTACAACCGTACGGCCTGTACGATTATATGCCATGTAAACACTGTATGGAATGTACGTATTGTACAATCATCAAAATTTTTGCATGTTTGGCAAAATGAACAGAACACAATATCTTTCGCATACAACGTCCGTTTGAGCCCATTCAAGTTGTGTTGGGTTCATAACGACGAGTCCTATGCACATGTATGTTTTGAATAGATTATGAGAACTTTTATTTTTAGGCCTTCCTTGACCCATTTTGGTTCCTGGATCCATTTTGGATCACACCTCTCCACTAAGACCTTTTGGTCCTCCAAAAGGTTACTAACTAGTCATCAAGTGAGAGATAGGCCACCCCACTTGTTCTCTGTCTTTAAACTCTGTCCTCTGCACTTGTCTCATCAAGATCAATTGTAAAACAACCATGACAACCGACAACATATTGTTATCCACTTGTACTCTGTCACATCTTACTGAAGCCACTATCATCCATGTTGACAACATTATCAATGATAACATCAGAAATATGACTGAAAATAAGCTAATATGTTTGTAATACTTTCACGACATTAGATTTTATTGAAGAAAAGTATGATTGAACTTCCATTATACAATCATCTCATGTTCTTTCTTAAGAACA
>ML861675.1:0-12793 GCA_009831015.1 Picea engelmannii | reverse complement strand
TGTTGAAAAGGTTTCAAATGGAAGATTCTAAACCTGTGGGTACACCTATGGTAACTAGATGTAAATTAAGCAAGGATGATGATTCACCTGATGTTGATCAAAGCTCATATCGATCAATGATAGGAAGCCTACTGTACATCACATCATATCGCCCATACATAATGCATGCTGTAGGAATGGTAGGAAGATATTAGGATGCACCTAAACATAGTCATTTGCAAGCTGTTAAAAGGATATTCAGGTACTTAAAAGAAACAATGACTTATGGTCTGTGGTATCCCAGAAATCAAAGTCTTCAGTTAACTGCTTATTCAGATGCAGATTGGGCAAATTGTGTTGATGAGAGAAAAAGCACCAGTGGAGGAGAATTCTTCTTGGGTAAATCCTTAGTAGCCTGGCTTAGTAAAAAGCAAGGTTCCATTTCTTTATCAACCATAGGGGTAGAGTACATTGTTGTTGCTACCTATTGCACACAGGTATTATGGATGATTCAGACACTTGCAGACTTAGAGGTAAAATATACTGCATCGATCCCAATTCATTGTGATAACACAAGTGCCATCATTGTGTCTAAAAATCCTGTCCTCCACTCCAAGACAAAACATATTCCCATAAAATATCATTTTCTGAGAGAGTAGGTCACCAATCAGATTGTTCAGGTCCATTACATTCCCACTACAGAACAAATTGTAGACATCTTTAATAAGCCCCTAGCCAATACACCGTTTGAATATCTCAGACAGAAGCTGGGTGTCATTTCGTTTCACACCTAAAAAGTCCATCTTGTTAGGGGGAGTTTTGCATTGTTTGAATATCTAATGCCTCCTAAAATTACTGCAATAGCTCAGGGGGAGCATGTCTCTTCTTTGACATTGATGTCAAAGGCGGAGAAAAGAATTCGGGTGCCTTAGTTGCCATCAATGCCAAAGGGGGAGATTGTTGGCAAATGTTTAACAGGTAGCGTATGCTTGTCATTGATGGAAAGTACAACAGTGAAGATGGCAGGATCAGAGTGTGCATTGATGGAAAAACAGGAACAATGTAAGCTCAGGAGGAATTAGCGTAGAGTCGAATGTAGTGCGTAGGTGTGCACCAGGGATGAGGTTAAGTCATGACTAAAGCTCAAGGGAGATAGCATACTTAGGATCATAGGCGGATCAAAGGTCGAGGCCTTTGACACTTAGAAATTCTTCCAAGTAAGAAGGATGTGTAAGCCTAGAGGAGAAGTGTCGGTGATCATTGGATCCCATTCTGAATTCCCGATTACGGTCAGATCTCAATGTAGACAAGAGGAGAACGCAGATATGGAGGATAGATCTCGGGCGTTAGATGCGAGCGCAGGGTCCGACCACCATTGGATCGAGGAGAACCTGCACGTTATTTAAAGTCAAAGGAGTAGAGGGCTCACAAATCCCGACAGCATGAGGGTCGTCAAATCTAAATAAAGACAAGAAGAGTGCGCTGAAGAGGAGGATAGATCTCAGGCGTCAGATCTGAGCACAGGGTCCGACCACCGTTGGATCGAGGAAAACCTGCACGATCTTTAAAAGTGAAAGGAGTAGAGGGCTCACAAATCTCGAAAGCAGGATGACCGTCCATCTTAGGGGGTTATGTGGACCATTGACCTGACTCCCTGTCAGAGTTTTGGGGATTGAGAGTTGGAGATGACAAGTAATATCATCCACAGAAATCTTGATTTCATGATATGAAAAATCCTGATTGAATCTGAACCGTTATATCAAGATGTGATCTAGACCGTCGATCTGACTCACGTTAGCAAACCACGTTAGCTAGGAACACGTGGCACAACTAGGTAATGACAAGTGTCAAACTGATTCAACATGCCAAGCACATGTAAGTCACGAATCAAGGTGACACGTGGCAATTATTTAACACATGTGATGTCAGCAGACTTACACCATGTCGGATTTTCGAGGATCGCGTGTTGGAAATGTCAAAGAAACAATGCAACAGGAATCCCGATTTCGCGATATGCAAAATCGCGACTTAAATCGCAGTCGTTGAATCAAGATCAAATCTGGACTGTTGATTCCAGTCCTTGTCGAAGTTTCGGGGATCGAGAGTTGGACATGTCAAATATTATTGACATTAGGAATCCCGATATCGCGATATGTGAAATCGTGATGTAATCTGAACCGTTAGATCAAGTGTTTATCGGAGGGCTACTGATGCACAACATAGTGAAACTACCAGAAACCATTGATGGCGTCTGCTAGAGAATTCGAAGAGACCCCTGTGTGATCGCCAGAGGAGATGAAGAGTCTCCAAGCTTCGTCCAAGAGAAGGAAGACTATTCTTAGAAGGGATTGATAGATGGATGAGCATGGAAGACTGTAACTAAAACAGAGAAGGTGAGCTCGACTGTCACAGAGAAGACGGAGAGTCTCAACTGCCAGAGAGGCTAAGGAATCTCAACATAACATCCAGTGATGTTGAAGCGTGGGAAAACGGCTAGAGAAGCTGAAGAGTTACGATGATGATCACGCAGAGCACTCGAGAGGTGGAGGAGATTGGCGCGGTATGAGCATGCAGAGGAATGGTGAATATTGCATGCATAAGATGCATAGAAGCTATATAAACATGGTACAAAGAAGAGAAGGGTTGTTGTCGCTATTGGAGTTTGCTGTGGTTTTTGTTGGTGAAGGTGATTCATGTGTGAAGAAGGAGGAGAGTGCAGCAGCTGAATAGCACAGAAGAGGAACTGTGTAGTGAATGGACATGGCGCACAGAGCATAAAAAGCGGAATAATAGATAGCGCAAGTGATGTGTGCAGAAAGGCAATGAGGCAGATAGAGAAACGAAATGTAGCAGAACAATGAGGAGTCTGGTAAGCCATTGTTGAACATCATATCACTGTAATAAGTTTCAGTAGCAAAGATTTATATTTCAGGGTGGTTGGGTGGAACTAGGGAGGACTGGTGTCCTCAAAGGTTCAAGTGGGTGCTTGAACACAGGGAGTTGGTGCTTCCTTCTAGTTGGTGCTAGAAAAACTAGGGGGTTGGTGCTTCCTTCTAGTTGGTGGTAGAGAAACTGGGGAGTTGGTGCTTCCTTCTAGTGGGTGCTAGAGAAAACAAAGAGTTGGTGCTCTCAGCAAGTTGCAGCTTGCAAAACTGAGGTTTTAGCCTCATTATGAGTTGGTGTTGATATGTATGATACTGTAAAGAATGTAACTATTACTTATCATATAAAGAAAAAGAGGTTTTTACCTTGCATGGGTTTCCTCAGGAAATATTTGTCTCTGTGTTTCTCATATATGTGAATGATGTTGAAAGTGTCATTGTTTATTTCCCTGCATTATTGTGATCATCATTCAGTGTCTCTAAAAAGAGTTTAAAAGAACCATAATTGTTTAAGCACGGTAACAACTGATTCACCCCCCCTCTCAGTTGTCCAACATGGATTGTCACACTGCTAGCCTCCAACAATGAGCTCTTACGTTATCAATCTTATTTTAATTAATAATTAAAATTGAAGTTAATATTAGTTTTTTTAATTATTTCCTAAATTTTATAATTCATTTTTTTAAAACAATAACAAGTATATTTGCATTAGAAAAGGCTATGGCCTAACAAATCAACATTGTAATACACAAATGGATAACATATACCTCAACCTGTCATATTTCCAACTCTAGATCCAAGAAAATAAAAACCTATAAACTACCTATCCAAGTGCTAGTTAGTCTAATATGACAAATGTATTGCTTTACATACTATCCCAAAATAAGAAAAAAATTGCATTGCATTCTCTACAAATCAAAAGTTTTAAAATGTTGGTCAATGGAGAACCTCATCCTACCCTTGAAGATATTTATTTGAGTTGTATTGAATTCCTCTAGTCTTGGAAATGGTACACGATGTGTGTCCTCTGTTGTTGCATCTATAAATCTTTCCTTGAAAACTCAAATCCAAGGTCAAATCAAATCTCCAGCTATAGATCGAGAGGTGGGCACACTACCTATCCTTAGAATATTCAAGAAACACTCAATAAGATTAACCCTAGTAATCAAGAAGTCCATTTTTTCTTCCAGTGCCTATTGTCTAGCTTCTTGAGATTGAATGTATTCTCAAATTTTACCTTCCATTGCATGTAGAGAGTGAATCAGTCATGAAATCTTGGGATTATTTCTTATATTTTCTTGAGATTCCACTAAGATGTTTTCCTTCCACATTTGATGCCATTGACTCCATTTAAAGGTCACCTTAATCACCTCCTATTGTGCCTTAGTTAATCATTTCCAAAATAATCACATTTCACTACAAGGAAAAGACCCTCTAGCGTAGGTTTTTGTAGACGCCCCTATAAAAATTACCCAAAAATATGTTTATATTAGAGGAAACTAGTGGAGGTGAGCGGGAGAGGTTTTAAGGAATGTTTTTTTACATTGCTTTTATAAATACATAACACATCCGTGTGTTTTATACAATGAATGTGTCGGTGCCATCAAAACTAATGCACCGTAGTAGGGTTATTTCAAACAAAAATATACTCTGGTGTGCTACATAAATATTGACACACCGGGGTGCATGGTTTCTCTCAAAAAATTATGCACCATGGCAGGGTTATTTTTAATTTTTTTATATATGATTGTATGCTACTTAAACAATTGCATCGATGTAGACAATTGATCCCAAATAATGGTGCACCATGGTAAGGTTTTTGAAAAATATACTCCGGTGCACTACTTAAATACAGACGCACTGGTGCATTTAATAATTTAGCACACCGTAAAAGGGTTAAATTAAAAAAATTACCAATCGTAAAATTCATTTTTATTGTTTTCAGTGCTATATATCTCTCAAGCATCGGTCCGAATTTTTCCTCTTTGAAGCGCCTTTCACCGATGAAAATTTTACCTCTCTGAAGTGCCCTTAAAGACTGAAGTATTTGGTGAACTCCCAGCTAACGGGATGTATTAAACATATCTAATCTATATTAGTTTGTAATTCACAATTGTGTATAATTATGATGAAAATTTGAGTTCTTATGTTCATGATGGGAATCTTTCTCCATGGGTACCTACTACCGTCTGGATCACCCTTCCCATATCACCATCATGATCTCCAATGATTATAACCTTGTGTGATCTTTCCATCAAGGATCATAACCTTGCATGATCTTCAATGATCATAACCTGCGTAATCTTGTCGTCAATGATCATAACCTTGATCTTGCCATCAATGATCATAACCATATCTCAAAATCCTAATCTATAATCATTGCCCATTTATAATATAGTTGGGAGTTCACCAAATACTTGACTCTACAACATGCTTAGTCTGGAAAAATTATAATACATATTACTGACAATTTCTAATATAGATTAGTTGCTAATTCACAATTGTGTGTGATTATGATGACTATACTATTTTAAGATAATTTATGATGAATATATTATTTTATGTGAAAATAAAAATTTAGATAACTTTTAAAGCATAATTGTGCCTATATTTAAACTCAAACTCATCGGTGTGTACATAACACTATAACTCATTGGGGCCTTGAATTAATAACTGCATTGTGACATGGTTAAATAAAAAAATATTACACACCATTGTAGGTTTATTTCAAAATAATACACCGGTGCGCTTTGTAGTATACAGACGCACCTGTGCGTACAAGTTCTTTAAAAGTGCACACTGTGTTAGGGTTATTTAAAAAAAAAAAATCTGGTGTGCTACATAACAATGACCGCACCGATGCGTCTAATAATCGAGTGCACCGTGACAAGGTTAATTAAAAAAATTACGCACCATTGTAGGATTATTTCAAAAAAATATACGACGGTGTGCTCTGTTGTAAATGGATGCACCAAAGCACACCAATGATCTAAAAGGGTGGACCGTGTTAGGGTTATTTGTAACAAAATATAATATGGTGTGCTACATAAGTACAAACACATTGGTGCGTCACTTAATCGAGTGCACTAGAACATGGTTTAAATAAAAAATAAATTACTGATCACAAAATTCATTTTGACCCTTTTTAGTGTTGTAGATCTCAAAAGCACCGATGAAAATTTTGCCTTTCTGAAGTTCCCTACCATCGGTGCTTCCCTTGCTTGCCTTCCTTCTGTATTTTTCTCTATGTGTGGATTTGAAATTTTTCCAAACAATGGACAAATTTGTTTTTTTTACTATGTGGAACCCATTTGATCCAGATTATTTTCAGTACGAAATGAGACCGGAGATATAATAAAGAAACACACAAATATATCATGGATATCCAATAATATAACAAAAATATATCAGATATGCAACCATAAACACAGAGATACAGTAATACACAATTTCTATTAATGAAATAAATGTACAGAGACTGTAAAAATATAGAGTGGAAGACTCGCTAGAATGGTCGTAACTTATCTCTGAGAAGAGATGTGACAGCTACTCGCATTCACACGAATATGATCATTACAATTAGGCTCTAAGGGACTTTTTAACATAAGGAAAATCCAAAACCCTAACCCCGGAAGATGAAAAGCCAAAAGGTTTGCAGGCCCCGATGGAGGTAGTTGATACATCAACTTCTCAGGGGCATAACTTTTGCATACGATCTCTGTTTGGGGCGCTCGATACCTTGTTAGAAATATCTATTCAAGGAATCCAATTTTTGTGTGAGAAACATTGAAGGAACTTCCACGCTGCTCCCCGGTTTCCCAAAAAACGTCGTTTAGGGCCTCAAAACGGCTCTGAAAGTTCAGGATCCGAAAAACATCTAAAAATAGTAAATTACCAAAATTGCCAGAAAACTGTTTTTAGCCAGTTAGAAAAGGTGGGTGACCACCGATATCCACCTAGATCACCATGCTTCCCTGATGAAAAAATGTCCAGGTAATGCCTTTGTTTCTTTATAACTTAAGTTTTTGGCGGATGAAAATTTAAAATTGAGTTAAGTTTCCACTGTTTAAAAAAAAATAAAAAAATTATATGTAGTGCATTTGAGTCATTCAGCTCGCACTGCGGCCGATGCACCAGAAAAATATATAGGGCACACCAAAACAAAATGTTACATTTTATGGCAGTGCGTTGGTGAATAGGAACACACTGGTGCGTTCGTTTAACGATGTACCATATAAACTAATATAACTAATTTTGGCGGTGCATCTAATTACCGTTAATGCATTGAGGCGTTATGATAAATGATGCACCGCACAAATCAAATATATTTTTTTACGTGGTGCATTGGTAAATGTGCACATTGGCTCATTAATGTATACAAAAAAATTTCCATAAAAATGCGGCATTTTGTTTTGGTGCAACCTGTAAATTTTCAGGGTGCTCCATTCATGGTGTGCGCCAAACGTCTCAAACGCACCACGAAAAAAAATTAGAATCAAAATAACAAAGTTATGTAATTATCAATTTTAAAAACTTAGTGGGGTGGTGCACCTCCATTCCTAAAAATCACTGGTGTGTTCACGCCCAAAAGCGCAACATGGAGTCCCTTCCTACATATGGGTTGCAATGCCTTGTTACTTATATATATTTAATAATATACTAAATAGGTGGGACCCCCTTATTGTGAATAATGATGAAAGACATTTCTTTGGTTTGTGCTCATGACTACCTTGCAAAAATGATTCTACAATTTGAGAATAAACCCATAAATGCGAGCCACTTTCCATGTGAAATGGATGAAGGATGAATGTGTTGGAAATTTAATTTAAAGAAAAGAAAGGGGGAAAATGTTTAATAAGTATCTTGGTTTATTCTTGCTACACACATATTTGACATGTTGTTCAAACTTTAAGCACGAGCCTCATGTAGTTATGGTGTATTGCACTTATGGTATACTTGTTATTATTGTGGACAATTGATAAGTTTTATGAAATAACAATCCTTCACTAGCAAGGAATGTGGGACATGACATGTTTTGGTGCTAAGTGTTGAATACACATATAAGACTTATGATGTAACGACCCTGACCGTTATGACACAAAAACGACATACAACAGGTAATTTTTTTTAAAAGAATTAAGTAAATAATGTCAACAATAAAATCATAGCAACACAACTCGACGACATAATAATAAATGAATTACACTTGACACATCGTCGTAATCAATCACATCGCAACCGACACATCCATAATTTAGTAATGACTTATAATCAACCATCATCATAAATGAACGATGACACAAAGTAACAACATCACCTGCTGCTCATCACTGATATAAATAACAACACAATCAATGCACCAATGAAGGATAACGACACATAAACATAAAAGGCATAGCATATTAGCACATCAATCTTGGAGAAAATTAATAAAACACTTATTAGATATAGATTATAAAATGACTACCTGCCCATCCTACCCTGCAAGGTTAGGACCTCCAGGACACATATGCAACGCTCAAGCCCAGGTTCCCATCAATTTTGACCATTTAAGGTCTCAGGGCTAGCGAATGTTCTATGGAACAAGGAGGTTTCTACATCCCACCCTCCACAATCAAGTCCAAGCCGACTAAGCTAAATAACATGATCAACGATCATCCAAGTGCAAAGGCATTCTAATAAACCAACACATCTAACATAAAATTCCATGGTGCAAGAGAACTAAAATACTAAATCCATCTATCAATGACATAAGCCGAGGCACAATAATCTACTTATTTAAATTTTTAGGGTAAAACAAAAATCTCCTTAACTTCTATGTGCATGATTAAATCATTCATCAAATTACAATAATCAACATCATTATCAAGGTAAGCACATGATCCATTTTCCAGATTAACGTATTCACTTATTGATCATTGCACACAAATAATCCAATCAATACGGCAACATGGTGACAAGCGCATTAGTAAACTAAGTCATAAACATTTATGTGCCAACTTAGATCATAGTGCAAGAAAACTAACACCTATTCATCAACATCATCCAAGGGGCAAGATTACCAAATTCCACACCATCATACATGACATAAAATCCATTGCACAAGAAGTTCAAAAATATTTGACCATCATACATTGTATGGAATCCATAAATGAAAGAAATCTAATAACAATCAAGCAATTTCAACGAAGCAAGGTAAATACATTCATTACATTTTATCGAACAAGGGTCTAAGATCTAACCATCATAAAAATCCATGAGTGCAAGAAGTAAATAATCAACCACCATTCATTGCATTGACTATTCATTGTATGCAAGAAGAAAAATATAAACATTATACAATACCTCCTTCAATACCTTAGATTTTCATATGCGCAAAAAATAAACTAAGTTTAAAACCATCATTCAATAACAAACTAAATAAACTAAATAACTAAATGTCTAAAACCATTATTCAATACATTAAATTCATGCGTGCAAGAAATAAACTAAATCTAAGCGAACATGCATCCACATTATCTATTGCGCAAGAGTACCCAAGCCTTTTTATTCCAAGGCACAAAAGAAATCTAATCTCGTAATTGATCTTAATTTTCAATGATTACAAGGTGCTAAGGAAATCTAAAAATATTTAACTATCATTATGACATACAATCCATTTGCCCAAGAGACTCAAGTGCTTCACTTACCCACTCCTCTATAAACATTTGCTAAAACAACATTAATAATTACCCTTCATCATAAACACTAAAAAAAAAACCGACATTTAATAATGGACATTATTATAAACATTTAATAATAAATGAACATTAATAACACTTATACAACATTAATAATAATCGTTCATCATAACGGTTAATTAAATAGACATTAATGATGAACATTATTATTAGCATTAATAATTACATTAATAAATGCTTATGCAACCATTAAAATAACCATTCATTTAAACATTTAATAAAAGGAAACATTTAAATCTGAGCATTTATAACAAGCTTACATTAATGATGAACATTATTATAAGATTTCATAATAACATTAATAAAGAAAGGAAATACACAACAAAAATGCAGAGGTAACATGCCCCTATGCTGGGCGTTTTTCTTGCTCACACGCAAAGTTTAATAAAATCAAATAAACAAGGAAAGACACAACAAAAACCTAGAGACAACATGCCCCTATGCTGGGCATTTTTCTTTCTTACAAACATAGTTTATTCACATTAATAAAGCTAAGAAAGACACAACAAAAGCGCTGAGGAAACATGCCCCTATGATGGGTGTTTTTTTCTCACACGCAGAGTCTTTTCACATAAAAAATAAACAAGGAAAGACATAACAAAAAATATGCTACAACATGCCCCTATGATGGGCATTTTTCTTTCTCGGACATAGAGTTTAATCACAACAAAATAAACAAGGAAAGGCACAACAAAAATGAGAGGCAACACACCCCTATGTTGGGCATTTTTTTTTCTCACACACAGAGTTTTTTTACATCAAAATAAACAAGGAAAGACACAACAAAAATGCAGAGGAGACATGCCCAACCATATCAAAAAACCATTACAAATACATCAACAATAAATCTATGTACACTTCTAACTAATTTACAATTGCAACTTAAAAACATGTGTACCGTAATCTGGTTGACAAGTTGTTGATGTTCTTCAGATGCTAGCGATCCTCCTCGCTCCCACTTGCTAATCGCTGAGACCTCACCGATACCTCCCATCCAACGCTAGGGGTACTCTTCTTCCCCTTGATCCTTCAGAGCCGCAAAGGGGCCACACACACAAACCAGAGAAAGATATCTCCCAGCTTGCCTCGCAAGGTCGATCTACCACTCTCTATCCGAGCTAGGTATCCCAACTCCCACAAGAAAAATTAGTCAAGAGAAAAATCCGACAACATAACCTTACACATACCAGTCGTGATCCATTCCCCTTCTCTGCCATTTCTTTTAAATAGTTATTCTTAGTGACACTTCCATTTGCACGTTAAATTCATTTTATTAAGAATTAATTAGGAAAAATTCTCCCCCGTACACTTGTCACCCGATCCCTTAGTTGCACCATAATTTCATTTAATTAATTAAATTAATTTTCCAATTTCCCTCACGCACCTAAAAGTGTTCCTCAAAACACTCCTTGATGTCCCTTTATTCCCTCACATTCCCTTAATGTCTGACACATTTCTTAAAGCTTATTTGAGTTCTAATTTGGAAATTTCTCTAGACTAGATTCCCTTCTATGTTCCACATTCCTTTTGCATTTAATTTTCCCCTTTTTGTCTAAGTTCTAAATTAGCAAGTTTTACACATAACCAACAATTAAATTTGTGATAAATTCTTTCTGCTTTAAATTTTAAATTGATTTTTCTTCATCCCCCCTTTATTAATTGATTAATTAGTTTTAGTCCTTATACCCCAATTAGACCTACGCTCTACTTTCAACTAGGCTTAGCAAAATTGTTTTTAAAGGAAATTTTATAATTATTAAACTTTACTCATACAACATTTATTTTAAGGCTGAACAAGTCAAAATAAGATATTGTTTTCTAGGCACCTAGGTTCATTAACTCACCTGTGTTTTTAAAAAAAATCACGACATGCCCTTCAAGACACACTACGTGCTCCAAGGGTGCCACACACCTTTATTCATGTTTCATTAATGCGACGTTTCCTTCAAGACACACTACGTTCTCCAAGGGTGCCACTCACCTTTTGAATGTTTTTGGTAGATGTCCAACCCTTGGAGTCAATACTTCATCAGGAGATATTGTGGGATACTAAGGGCCTCTAAGGAATAAGGACCTTGCCTTATTGCATGCCCATTATAATCATCGTGAGAGGTTATCTCAGTCTTCCCTCATGGAATCATAGATCTATCGAACTAGGTAATCGTTAACCTATAGTTCGAGCCACGACATGAGTTCTGGTAGGATGTGGCAGGGCTGCTGCCACACCTCTCCCTCTATATCTCTAGTTGTCGTTCATGGACCCTTTACTCCTAATGTGAGTCTTATTAGCAAGCAATCGTTGTCCTGCATCCATCAACGAAAACATGTCAATGATCCATAAACAACATCATAAGATACCCAATCATATGTCACATATGCAATAAAAGATATACTCAAACCATATACAATCCACTCCCTAAATTGATCCGAAGTCCAAGGAGGTCCATCGATTCCATCAACATCCTCAATCTGTCAAGGTTCCTACAGACTCAGGATAAACCATTCAATAGCACCTGTCTATACATAATAACATAACATAACATCATAATCCACAGTCTCATCATCAGAATACATAAGCGAAGCAGTCAATCATATAATGAACCAGATCACTTGCACATAAGTGTCCTTGATCCAGGTGGATATCGGTGGCCACCCACCTTTTCCAACTGGCCCAAAACATGTTTCTGGCAATTTTGGTAGTTTACTATTTTTAGCAGTTTTTTCGGGCCCTGAACTTCCGGGGCCATTTTGAGGCCCTAAATGATGTTTTTTTGGGTATGTTGCTATCACAAGCTATATTTACTATGCTATTTTGTCTTGAGCATTGTAGGCCTCGGATAGATCTTTCCAACGAGCTATCATATGCCTAAAACAGAGATCGTATGCGAAAGTTACGACCTCGGGAAGTTGATGCACCAACTTACCCAAACAGGGCCCACATGACTTTTGGCGCTTCATCTCCTAGGGTTAGGTTTTTGGATGTCTAGGACTTTTGGCATTCCCATTTATTGTAAAAAGGCCTTTAGAGCCTCATTGTAACCATCTTCTTGCGAATGTGAGTAGCCGTCACATCTCTTCTCAGAGATAAGCTTCCACCATTCTAGCGAGTCTTTCACTCTGTATTTTTACAGTCTCTGTACATTTCTTCGATTAATAGAAATCGTGTATTACTGTATATCTGTGTTTATGGTT
>WSFP011414335.1:0-24005 GCA_009831015.1 Picea engelmannii | reverse complement strand
GATTGCATGGAACAAGCCACAACTGATCGAATTATGGACACACAGATCAAGAACACCTGCCAACAGAGGATCCAGCTATATCGAGTTGTCAAAGCAGGCCAACTCCTTCACCAGGGCAAGTGGCTCACCAGGGACCAAGTTCAATAGAAGTTTTCTCATCTCATGGAGGAACTCAACGCAATGGGGTCCATTGCTTCCTAAGGGGGAGGACTGATCCAGGTGGATATTGGTGGCCACCCGCCTATTCCACTTGGACCCACACCATTGTTTCTTTCAGTTTTTCAGTTTCCTTAATTGTAGCACAATTTACTATTTTTAGTAGTTCTTCGGGTCCTGAACTTCCAGAGCTATTTTGAGGCCCTAAACAATGTTTTTTGGGCATGAATGCTTCGACAAATATGAGTCTGTTCTAGACTCGATATTCACTATCAGCAATGTATTCCTCGGATAGATCTTTCTAACGATGTATCATGTGCATCAAACGGAGATAGTATGCCAAAGTTATGACCCCGGGAAATTGATGTACCAATTTACCCCAACGGGGCCCATATTCTGGCGTTTCATCTCCTAGGGTTATGTTTTTGGATGTTTAGGGTTTTCCATAGTTTCTTAGTAATATATAGGCCTTCGAGTCTCATTGTAACAGGCAGTTCAGAGGCCAGTAGCCGCCACATCTCTTCTCAGAGATAAGCTACCAGCGCCCTAGCTAGTTTATTTTCATTCTGTCTGTAAGCATTTTTCAGTCATTTTTTATTAATGAAATGAAGTCTTATTTCCACTGCATCTCTGCGTTTATGTGTATTTATGTATTTCATTGTGTTCCTACATAAATCGGGATCACTCCATTGGCAACAACAAAAGTTTACCTCTTCCAAATGCGCTTAGGACCACCATGAGTTTATCGGGCACCTTCCCAGTTGGATTTCCTCTGCATAAGGGAGTCCCTTCTCTACTACATAATCCCTCGGTGACCACCCTTTACAAGTGTTGGTTTCTTTCCAACAAGTACCAAGTCATGGTCCTCTATTTCTCTAGTCTAGATATGGGTCTTCTCTTTCCCAGGGTGACCATTCAATTCCTGGGAAAGCTTCCTATTTTTCTTAGGAAAACTTCTCAGTTGTTCCCTACTGCTCATAGTTATGTGCCTGAGCTCCTTTTCCCATTTGCATCACCATCTATTTGTGAGTCTATAACTCATCTATATGTATGTAAGTTCTTTGTTCCTCTGTGTATGTGAACTATGTATCCACGTGTGTCCAATCTTTGTGTACCTGCACATTGGCGTCTCTCTATTTTTCCTTGTTCCATCTTATTCCTTCTCCTCCGTCAGAACATTCTCTCTATCATCGACATCCACAATGACTTCTATTAGAAGTAATCCCCCAAGTCAGGCTTTTGAATCAAAGGAGAAAATCCATGTGTCCTTCTGACTGATGCTACAACCGACCCTTCACACTTCCAAGTACAAATTCGTACAACAATTATAACTGCTCAACTACCCCACCTGAACACCATTAACAAGTTCCTCGGCGTCAAGACAATCAAGGTATGTTGGACAGTTTTATGCATCCAAGTCATGTACTTACAGGATGAAGTGTTGGGTGATCTTCCTAATTTCTTCATTAAGACTTCCTAGTTCCACCTCACTAGTCCCACTCATGGAATCATGGCCAGTATTGCAAGGCTTCCTTCTCAACCAATTGTCTATTGTTTTCATTAATCATAAACGTAGTTACAAGATTCATTAATCACAATACATGAAATCTTAAACCTGATTATAGTCATGGGGGAAAACAAGGTGTTATAAATTATTTGCAAAATCCATGTATTCAATGAACATGGTTCCTCGTCCTCTTCAAGTCAATCAACTGCGATTACAATTGTTGTTTTTTTATCTTTTTGCTTGTCTTTGTATGTTCTTGGAAAACACCGAGACAAGTTTTTGAGAACTCCTAGTCTAGACATTCATACATGGATTTCTCTAAATTAGGATGTTGGGGAAATGAAATGGCCCTTGATGGTGCATATGCATGTTTTTCTTATCTCATGAAGCCACCCTCACACCTCAAATTTGTGCCTTCACTCCTCCTTTAACAAATCATAACATAAACCAAAATCCTTCATCATTGTTTAAGTAAAATAAAGGCTTTCCAATTATAAAATCAATCCCCTTCACATAACCCAAATTTGTATTGTACATTATATACAACTTCAAAGCATTATATAGAAGCCTCTTCCCAACACTAGTTATAGTTTGAAATAAGTGGTGTGATGGCAGAGTGAGAGGGAGGTACTTAAAATAAAATTCTCTAGTTATTATGTTTGGGGAGTTTCATTAGATAATATTAGTAATTGATTTGTTATATTAGCTTAAAAAAAAAAAATGAGATTTTACACTAAAACAACAACATATCTAATTGTTTGCCTATGCTATATGCTATGAAAATTTAATACTTAATAATTAATAATATTGCTAGTTATTATGTCTATGAAAATTTAATACTTAATAATTAATAATATTGCTAGTTATTATGTTTGGGGAGTTTCATTAGATAATATTAGTGATTGATTTGTTATATTAGAAAAAAAAAAAAAAATGAGATTTTAAACTAAAACAACAACATATCTAATTATTTGCCTATGCTATATGCTATGAAAAGTTAATACTTAATAATATTAGTGATTGATAATATTATTAAGTTATTATGTTTGGGGAGTTTCATTAGATAATATTAGTGATTGATTTGTTATATTAGAAAAAAAAAAAATGAGATTTTAAACTAAAACAACAACATATCTAATTATTTGCCTATGCTATATGCTATGAAAAGTTAATACTTAATAATTAATAATATTGTGAAATAAGTATATTAAGATGAGTTTTAGTATTAATTATAAAAGATTTATATATTTTTTATAAATATAATTAATTTTTAAAAGTATAAAAAAATGGTGAAATGTGTGAAAGTTTATAAATTTTCCATAAATATTAGGTTAAATTGCAAGTGGGTTTCAGTGTCCAGGTTTCATGTCTAAGGCATAAATATGAGGTTAAATTGCAAGTGGATTTCAGTGTCCAGGTTTCATGTCTGAGGCCAGTCTAAGTGCTTTTGTATATCACATGATTTTTCTTTGGTAGTCTCGGCAGCTTTTCAGTATCCAGGCTTATGTATAGGGATAAAAGTTAAGTGATTATGGATAGGATGAGATTGGATATTTATTTTGGATATCACATGACTTTTATTTGGTAGTCTCGGCAGCTTTTTAGTATCAGGGATAAAAGTTAAGTGCTTATGGATACGATGAGATTGGATATTTAGTGGAGATATTAGTGACTAGTTGAAACTGAAACTGAGTTGGATTGGGTAAGTTTTTATTTTCTTGGAATGTAAGAGAAGCAAATTAATTATTAAAAACTAAAACATTTATAAAAATGAAAATATAAGTTATAAATTTTCAATAGATATTTTAAATAATATGATTTTTGTTATCTTATATAAATAAGATATTTATAAATAAGATATTACAAATAAAATAAATAAAATATTAAATTATAATAAATTTTACCACCTCTTTAAAAAACTTAAACTATCAAAACGAAGCAGACATATCACATGGGACTCGGCAGGTAACAGTTCGTCGTTTACTAATAAACACATAATGCTTCACTGTCATCCCAAATAAACGAAGCGGGAGACTATAATGAGAATATGACCGCTCCGGGTTTGTTTGTTTTTTTACTAAGAAAAGAGAACAAAAGATGCATCATATCTTAGCCTCCAAAGTATAATCTAAAACTTGTAATAATATCAGAAAAGAAGAAATTAATGAGTCATAATAACTTCTGATTTCCTCAACTTTTGCAATCCTTGCATGCTGAGCTTATGAAAATTACAAACACAACGAAGAAGCCGCCAGAAACATCGGCGCTGATGCAACATGTACATAGAAACCTTCTAACTACCATGTCAATCTGGATGATATTACACTCTTAAAAATCAATAGAATCCAGTTTCCTGATCTTTAGAAATATTTCGATACGACTACAGTTGTAGCTCCAAACCATAGGACTTCAGAGATCGGAAATCTGCAGCAGTTCAGGAATTTTACACTCTTGCAACTTTTCTTCTGGTGATACAATAGACCCAGTGGTTTAAGTCCCTCAGTTCTTTAGATTCTCGTTCAGAGATACGTCGGAGAGGATTATATGGTACAAACATGCAGAGCAATAAGTAACTAAGAAACGCAGTTTCTCACTGGATTTGTACTGCTGGAATGGATGATACTGAATATCTGATGAACTGCAGTTGCTATTTCGTTTGCTGATGTCAATTGACATTTTTCTTCAATCTGCACAAAAGTAGAGATGAATAAGTTTTTTCATAAAAAAGAGATTTGAAATCATAGAAACTTTATTTATTTGAATAGTTTATCAAATTGGTGTATAAGACCTCTGGTTCAGTGACACTAAATTAGTGTATGAGACTGATAAAGTTTATGAAGATATACATACCCTACCCTTCTGGATTTGAACTTGTCATTTCTTAAAAAGAAGCACACGTTCTTAACCATTAAACTCACTCAAGCTATATTCAACTTTACATTTTATACAGTAACAAGTTAACGAAAAAACCTCATATTCAACTTTGTTATATTCAACTTTGTTCAGTAGAAAGAAAAATATCAAATAGGAGCCCAGAAAATTGGAGTATTCGTCCTCAACCTATCAATCAGACAGCTATTTTGTGGACACTCCATTAACATAAAGATTGTGGTGTATTGAAATTTTCACCATATCACACAATGGAAAGGAGAATACCATGTACTGGGGACTAAAATTCATTACCTTCACGTTGAAGGAGTAGAGCACTGAAAGATCAATAGTGGTAATATTCAAGTGTAAAATCGTCATATCGAGATTATCAAGAGCCGAGATGGCTTTGAGAAGCTGCCCAGGCCTCTTTAGAGAGAGAACTTTGAGACTGGCGTGTGTTTCGATCACAGTCACCTCTACATCAGCGATTGCAGACTTGCTTTCTGCAGTAAGTTCATTGTGGTGATCCGAATTAGAGTTATCCATGTCGTATTTCGATTCTTCTCGCTGTGACGAATATGAAGTATACTGTGGAGAGAGGAAGAAACCGTTGAACGGAGTGGCAGCTGATTCGGGACTCTGAGATCCTTCCAGTTCACACTGCTTTCTACGCTTCTGAGCTTGAGCTTGAAGAGACTGCAAGAGCTGTTCCAGTTCTTTCACAAAGTCAATTGCTCCTCCAATAATGGAGGCCTGATCTCCCTGAGAAAACAAATATATGACCCAAATAAGTCCCTACGCGATACATTTCATATAAAGTTATACGAATAGTGGAATGATATTATAATGGTGCAGGACTCTTACCCTCTGGGTGAAAGAGACTGGCATAAGGGAACGCAGGACAGTTAAATGCTCGTTCATTTGCTTTCGCCTATTGCGTTCAACAGCAATGTGAGTCATCCTTTGGCTCTCGACTTCTTCAGTGTTCTTGCAGACCTTGGAACGCTTCCTCTTCCTAATCCGTTCACAGGTAGCTGTATTGGCTGGGTAACCATTAATATTCCCCAATCTCTTGTCGTTGCAATTGTCTGAAGAATTCACCGTGTTAGATGAGTTGGGCTCGCGGCTTGAAGAACTCAAACCCTCCTCTGGGGCATCCAAGCTGGAAAACTGGTCTTTTGCTTCAGTTTTGACAAGCGAAGTACATGATTCCGAGGCATGGGTTATGCAGCTTTCAGGTTCAAAAGGCTGAACTTCCCTCTGCATAAAGTCATAGTTGGGCCATTCTGGCCTTCTACAGCTTGTCAGATTCAAATCATATTCAGATCCATGCCCACCGTGCAGAAACTCGTCAAAGGATAGACTTTCACGTTTATTATCATTATCACAGATTGGAAATGATAACAGTTCCTGAAATCCCCATGACCTCTGTTGCTCCAGCACAGGAACCAGCAGCTGTGGACCATGATTGAAGCTGCAAGGTACTGATCTGGCCTCGTCTCCGTTCATTCCAATTCCTTCCAGCATGTGCAAGAGCGCCAAGTTTGATTGCCTATCTCCAAAGATGTTCAACGTCTCAGATAATCCTTGTCCCTGGGGGGCAGAATTTAAAGGCGCTTGTGAGCCCAACACCTCTATTGGCCTGCAGCTCCCCATTTTAGCACATTCTGTTTCAAATTCATACGATGACCTTGTCTTGTGTATACCAGAATACATCCACTTCAACTTGCCTGCACCTTCAGAGATCTGCAAACGCATATAAGAAAAGTTTGAACGTCTCTTTTTTCTGGCATTATGTTTTCAATGAGGGCATGCAATATACACAACACCAGCAGTATGACATTGGGAGTGTGAAAACTATTTGAAAAGAAGAACATTACAAAGCCCGATAAAGGTTATGACTCAAAAGTTTTCCGTTGTTTGGTGCAAATTGATTACCTATATCTATCACACATTAGATGCAAGTGAAATCAGGCCTTCTCACACAAAACGATGACCATGCAACGGCTACAGATTTGTTTTACTGCTACTGAGCCCAGCCTACCCAAATATTTTGCATAAATACAACCTATTCCAGATCACATCCCTTGCTCTTCTTAAGCCATGGTTTAGGTATAAATTTGTGTGAGTTTACCATATCTAGAAATTTGATTTTCATAGCCCAAGCTGGATTATCTGTGCGTTAGCCCAAGCTCGATTCTAAATACAATCTCGACCTAGCTTTGGAAGTGCAATACTGGGAATATGGAAGTTAATACTACCACAACTACAATTAGTCCAAGTTCAATTGCGAGTGAATTCTTGAGCCTGGCTTTAAAACTGCAACACTATGCTTCCTGATTAAGGTGAGGTTAATAGATCTTCTAGTACTCTAGTGAAAAAGGATTAACTCACAATATTAGCGTCGTTTGGCTCCATTGGTGAAACTGCCTCCAGTGCTCCAGAGATTGCTGCAATTAATAGAAGTAACAGAAAACCAGACAATTCATTTTACGTATACGGATTTCTGCAGCACCTATTCTGCCAGAGCCAGTTTTTAATTGGCAGGAGCAAGGTTTGTTGAGTGATAGGGCTACAGGATTAATGTTAGCAGTTACAAAGGGACCAATGGAAATGTAAGAGTCACGGGGCTCTCCTTAAATGCATTTGGAAAGGAACGATGAGCACGACTGGTTGCGCAATATAATCAAACGAGGAGAAAATGTGGGAGAAGAAATCGCTTCAAGAGCAAAGAGGATATCGATTTTCGATTAGGCTTGTACCCATTTGGTTCCAAAAAAGACTCTTCTGATTTCAGGAATCTCTACAAGAGCCAAGAGGATATCGATTCTCGATAAGGTTTGTACCCATTTGCTTCAAAAAACAATTGTTCTGATTTCTGGTTAAGAGTATGTTATCGGTTCAAGTCAAATTAGCAAATGCTTGTGAATTGGCAGCTACGTTATTTCTGGATGAACCAACTATAAAGTCTGTTTACCCCCAAAAAATAAAGCAGTATTGTAATAATAATCTCCTCAAGGATATGATTCCACATCCTAATGAAAAAAAAAAATTGAAAGTCATCTGAATACCGTGCCTGTCAAGTTATGGTGAAATTGAACGGTATGCATGAAAAAGAAGATGCCAAACGAGAGAGGAATTGCATAAAGTATTATTATTGCCTCTAGGGTTTTGTCCAGGTGCGGAGACAGACAGTTGTGGGTTTGTACATGGCTGCCATTACCTGGTCGTCCTATTATGCAGCGACTGCGACAATTTTGTCATAAAATGCCTGACCTGAAACTCAGGCGAGTTTTGTTATCGCTGTAAAACGCAGATGAAGAAGCTAAATAATAAAAATAACTACACCTCGGGGAGCTAATAATGCCAATGTTATCTGAGGGTTCAATTTGAAGTTCTAACCTTTGACAATAAGCAAGACTCGTTCTTCTCTCTTCCCGAGGCGGATGGGCAGGGCCACCGTATCTCTTTCCTTTCCAACCTCTAAAAGTTTGGACTCTTTTTGGGTGAAGATTCTCCTGCCAGTAGACTGGGAAGTACTGGGTCCCAACAACTTGAAATGCTTAAGATATAGTTGTTATGGGAAACACAAATTACCAGGACCTTATTGCAGTCACAAGTGGAGGGATTTGGGTTTTCAATGCACTATCCATTGAATTTTTATAACAGGCTCTTGTTGGGTTTTGCAGTACATCACTTGATCTCTGGTTCCCTGTTAACGTCCGTCCTGTTCTGTTCGATTGCAGTGCATTGCATGGCCATGCACGTAATATCCTCATTCACTTTTGCCTTTCTTTGTCCAGTCCCCGACTGCAGCAGAGTAGACTCGTACACGATATCGACATTTTTCGAACGTTCCACTGTTTCGGCCAATTTTCCAGCAATAAAATTGTGGAGGTTTGCCATATTTGGGAATCCAGATGTTACCTCCACAAGTATAAGGTAAAAGGTCAAGATCATCATAACACTGCCACCCTCAAGTTGTGGCCTTACAGATTCCCTTTGCTCTGCCTGGCACTGTACACGAATATTGCTCGTTCTCTTCTCTCTGTAACGTGATGATCGATAATTGAAATTCAAGCAAATCTAGCCGAGTTCTAGGCCCAGCTATATCTAAAACACGAATGTATTTGGAGAGTAGGCAAGTGTTAATTTAAAAGTTTTTCGATTAAATTGCTGGACTTTAAAGTGTAAATTTAAATTCAAGTGGAGAATCTGCTTTACAGTGAAGTAACCAGAAATCAAGTACAGGTGTAAAACTGAGTTAAATTTTAAATTTTAAATTTTGGGAAGGATTGTAAGTCAAAAACAAGTTTGGAAATCAAGTACAGGTGTAAAACTGAGTTAAATTTGAAATTTTGGGAAGGATTGTAAGTAAAAACAAGTTTGTAGACAGAATTCCAAGTTAAACTTGAAAATTGATAGGCCACCTTGCTGAACCAATTAGTCAAACATTTGGACTTAACAAATCCAAAGTACCGAAAGAGGATAGCTTTGCCAATCCACCTTTTCCAGTCAATGAAATTGAAATTTCCCTTTATATTAGATATATAAATAAAACATTTCTGTTCCTTAAAAAAACTGAGCCTCAATAGCTTGATAACATCAAATGAAAAGCCCTCCAACAAGCTTTCGGAAATGCTTTAAGAAAATAGCCATGGACTGTCCGGGCGCATTTCATTTGAAAACATCAAATGAAATGCTTTCTTCGCAGATTTGCCAATCCACCTACAGGCTTAAGCTTAATAGTAATTTTTATTTTTAATAAAGCATTAATGGTAGGAGTTCTCAAAACATTAGAAGTTTTAGCCTTAACCTAATAGTAACTTTTATTTTTAATAAAGCATTAGTGGTAAGAATTCTCAAAACATTTTAAGTTTTAGTAATTTTTTTTTTATGGTAAATTGGATTTCTAAATTCATAAATGGATTTATTATTTTAAAAAAAATTTAAAACATTCTATAAATTAAACCTTTTTTCATATTTAAATATTCAATCATTTCTTTGTTTGTGGGACAAGGGACTTTCTTCATCCAGTGATTTGACTGGTAAAATCTATGAAGGTATACATACCCTAATCCTTCTGGATTTGAACCTGTGACCTCTTAAGAGGAAACACATATTCTTAACCATTAAGCCCATTCAAGCTATAAAAGCAACACTAGCTCCAACTAAATTAAACTAAACCATGTCAATAAAGTAGCTCCTACCAGCTCATTGGCATGAAAAGTTGTGTATTCAAAGTATTTTTGAGGCTAAGGCTAATGACGTTAAAAGTATTTTTGAGTATTTATATATTATATATTATTTTATTAATATAAAAATATTTAATTTAAATTGAAGATTTGAATTGTTTATATAATCTTTTTGGATTTATTAAAAAATTATAATTAAAATACAATAAAATTATTTTATAAAATATATAAAACTTCAAACTTTATTTCACCACTTTTTTTTAATCCTATAAGTCATTTTAATTTTAAATTCATGACTTGTTAAAATTAAAAATAAAAAAACTGTTAATATATTTATAACTATAAAAGAGTGTTAACATATTCTCTCAATATAATCATAAAAGAGAGGACTTTTTTATAACTATAAAAGAGTGTTAACATATTTTTTCAATATAATTACGTAGAAAGGTATATACTTCACCTTTTAATCTAAAATTCTAATGCATCAGTTAACCTGTTTACTTTTGGAATTACCACATTTGAAATTAACTTCTAGATTTCCTCAGCTCTATGTGCGTTTCAACTGTCCCGGAAGAAGCATCACCTTTTGGCGTTCACTAGCCACTTTGCTACTGTGCGAGTCATAAAAGAGAGAACTTTCTTTTATAAATAGTCTTAATTTCAAATTCATAATATATTAAAATTAAAAAATAAAAAATAAAGAAGTTATTAATATATTTATAACTATAAAATAAATAAGTGTTAACATATTCTATGAATATAATCATATAAAAGAGACATTATTAATCATAATAAACTAATCAAAAAGATTTTAAAAACACATGAATAAAATGTTATAATATACTTAATCTCCATTATCTGAAAATACAACTATTCTTGAAAAATTAGATTTTGACTCTTAAAACTATAATTTAACTATAATTTACAATTTATAAGGTCAAAAAATTATTATAAAAAGATTTCAGACATCATATAAATATGTAAAAGAATTTCATACATCATATAAAATAAATATTATATGAAGCAAACATTCCTTGTTGTTTGTCATTCAAAGAGTTTATTGTTTTAACTTTTAATAATATTATATATTGGTGTAATTTTTTTTTTTACATATTTTTTTTTATATGATAGAGGAGAATGACTGTTACATGATTCTTTTTGTTTTAACTTTTAATAATATTATAGATGGGTGTAATTTATTCGATGGGTGTAATTTATTCTTTTAATAATTTGTTTTAACATTTAATAATATTATAGATGGGTGTAATTTATTCTTTTAATAGTATTATATATTGGTGTAACTTTTTTTTTTACATATTTTTTTATTTCCAATATAATAATTAAATTTTTTAATAATATTAAAAAATATTAATTAAAAAAAAATTTGACTTTGTATTTAATTTTTAATATGATAGATGAGAATGACTGTTAAATGATTCTTTTTGTTTTAACTTTTAATAATATTATAGATGGGTGTAACTTATTCCTTTAAGTATTTTTTTATTTCCAATATAATAATTAAATTTTTTAAGAATATTAAAAAGTATTAATTAATTTTTTTTTCTACTTTGTATTTAATTTTTAATATGGTGATGAGAATGATTATTTCAAGATTCTTTTATTGTGTATTTTAATTTCAATAAAGAAGATTAATTTATAAATTAAAAAAATAATAGTCATTTAATTGGTTTGTTTAAATAATATATTATTTTATATTTTAAAAGTTTGAAAATAAGTTTTACTAAATCTATATAATTTTGAAGTGTTAATAGAAAAAGAAAATGAATAATCTCATAAATATTTTAAAATTGAGATATCAACTTAAAATATTCAAATAAAAAGTGTTTTTCATTTTGTATTTTTTTAATATCACAAATATATGACAAATTCTTTCTTCTCACATAATTTTACAATGTTCAATGTTTTCAAATGCATAAATAGATTTAGTACGCTAAAAAATCCTTAAGGCACTAGTTATATAATTATATGCAATCTTAACTACTGAAATCTGCAATTCCAACTGTTCTCCTAAATTTGAGTGAAATTTTGGACAAAACCCATCTAAAAAGTTACCTAAAAAACATACAATACTTAGATTTTTGTATTTAAGATAGAAAAAATCTTCCGTTAGGTTTTCGTATTTAAGCCACTTGAAAAATCTACCCTTTTTAGTGAAAAGAAAACCAGGTAATAAGACTTTTCACTTCACGTTTTTGTATTCAAGATACATGAAAAAACTCCCCATTTCAATGACAAGAAAAAACAAGAAATGAAACTTTTCACTTCAAAGAAAATAGCATTAATGACACTGGCCAAACCTTTTTAGAAACTTCAAATACTCAACTTTATCAAACCTATTTGGAAACCTCAAATGCTCAACTCTCTTTGTTTTGGACATGAAAATTCTCCCCACTTTGGGGACAAAATTAGACTTTTCAGTTCAAAAGAGCATAACATCAATGGTGCTGGTCAGACTTATTTGGCAACCCCAATTACTCAATAGTCTTTGTGTTGGAGAAATGGGAAAAACATGGAGTTGAGTGGAGTGTGAAGAAAAGGGAATTAAACTTTTTCACTTCGAAAGAGCATAAGCATCAATGGTGTTGATGGTCATACCTATTTGACAACCCCAATTACTTAACAGTCTTTGTGTGGGAGAAATGGAAAAAACATGGAATTGAGTGGAGTGTGGAGAAAAGGGAATTAGACTTTTTCACTGCAAAAGAGCATAAACATCGATGGTGCTGGTCAAACCTATTTGACAACCCCAATTACTCAATATTCTTTCTTTGTATACATCGATGGTGCTGGTCAGACCTATTTGACAACCCCAATTACTCAACAGTCTTTCTTTGTATTGGAGAAATACTCAACAGTCTTTCTTTGTGTTGGAGAAATAGGAAAAACATGGAGTTGAGTGGAGTGTGGAGAAAAGAGAATTAGACTTTTTCACTTCAAAAGAGCATAAACATCAATGGTGCTGGTCAGACCTATTTGGCAACCCCAATTACTCAACAGTCTTTGTGCTGGAGAAATGGGAAAAAGGGAATTAGACTTTTCACTTCAAAAGAGTATAAGCATCAATGGTGCTGGTCAGACCTATTTGGAACCCCAATTACTCAACAGTCTATTTGTTGGAGAAATGGGAAAAACATGGAGTTGAGTGGAGTGTGCAAGGAACATGATAAGAATGGCGCCGACCGTTATTAGTCAGGATACGGTCAGGATAGCCTGGAGCAGGGCAGCTCTTGACTAACCCCTGCGTTCAAACATTAAGAATCCTAAGACTAGACTCTAGCCACTACTAGAGAGCTACTATCTGCAATCAGAGAAGAAGGCTAGTCTAGTAGCAGCCTGCCCCTGTTACTAGGAGTAAGGCATCTGCTTGTCTGTCTGGTCAAGAGCAGTCTGCAGCCGCTCCCGATGCAGAAACGCAAGATGATTATACGATTAGGGTAGGGATAGGATTGGGTTACTGAGGGGCACACAGAGTTCAATGCAAGGCAAGGGCATTGAGTGAGTGACAGTGTGAGTCAAAGGCATGGTGGCAGGTAGGGCACGTGGTCTATCATTGGTAATTTAAAGCCGGACAAGAGGCAATCCTCCCATCGCCGACACCACACCTCCTGTCGCTTCTGTAGCCCACCGGATCTCAAATGCCTTTATGAATTCAGTAAAACATTGTTACGCAGGTACGTGTCGATAGGGAGAGAAGATTATTCATAGGGTAGGGCGTAATGAGCAGCCATCACAATAGCCTGGTCGCTAGCGACGAGCATACGACTGCAGCAGCCTGCTGTTGCTGCTCGTACATGCTTTTGTCTATTTCTGCAAGTAACAACTTGCGCCCAAGTCCGAGGGCTTGTGTTCAGACTTCAAACTGTGAAACTATCGGTTCAAATTGTGTTCAAAACGGTAACAAAGGCTGACTTATATTGCTCAAGCAGTTCCAAACAGGAACACTTCAAAATTCCCTGTGTAGAGTTACATCCCTTCTTTGCTACCTTGGTAATTAACCTGCCATTATACTTGCACACGTACCTAAAATCTTATGTGTTTGATATGTATATAATGGTGCAACTACAGTTTTGTTATTTTATTTATTTCTGCATCCACTTCCCCATGTCAATCAAATCAAACATACTTTAAGTATGTGTACTAATCCTCAGCCCAACTGTAAAATATATAAAATATCATGCCTCATTTTTGATAAAACATTGGTGAATAATATAACTTCCCCATATCAATCAAATCAAACATACTTTAAGTATTTGTACTAATCCTCAACTCAATTGTAAAATATGTAAAATATCATGCCTCATTTTTGGATAAAACATTGGTGAATAATATAATTTCCCCATATCAATCAAATCAAACATACTTTAAGTATTTGTACTAATCCTCAACTCAATTGTAAAATATGTAAAATACCATGCCTCGTTTTTGGATAAAACATTGGTGGATAATATGAATGTTTATATTGTTCACCATTATATTGATTCATATACTCAAATAAAACTTGGTTATAAGTATTATAGAAACACATTTTAATCTTTAATGTGTTAAGTATAGGGAGTTGTATAATTTTTAAAATGTTCTCAAATAATGTAATAATCCTCTCAACTCAACTGTAAAATATGTAAAATATCCTACCTCATTTTTTTTTTATAAAATATTGGTTGATAATATGAATGTTTATATTGTTCACCATTATATTGATTCATATAGTCAAACAAAACTTGGTTATAAGTATTATGGAATTCATTTTAGTATATAAGCATAAATATATTAATGTGGTCAGTATCGGGAGTTGGATAATTTTTAAAATGGTTTTAAATAAAATATTTTATTATTTTTAAAATACTAAGAAAGAAAGTAGAGGGGTTAACTTTTTATGACCATATTAAATTATTAAATTTTAAATTCAAAATATTTGTATAATAATACAATTTTTTTTAATTTTTTAATATTAATTCATTAAAATTATAAAAATATAGAAAAAAAAAATTAATCCTTTAAAACATAAAAGTATTTTTAATACAAAATAATTAATTTTTTTTAAATATCCAAATATCAAAATTAATATCAATTAATGATAAGAAACATCATAATATTAATAATTGAAAAAATACATTGTTTATAATACTTAATATATTATTAAAGTATAATATTTTGATATATTATTATTAAAATAAAATGATAATAAAATATTCAATTTTATTACATATTCAATTATTTTATAATTGTTTCCCCCTTGTATCTTTTCTACTCCTAACTAATCTACTCTTGTATCTTTTCTACTCCTAATCTAATCTACTCCTTTGAGGATATTCTCCTCTTTTAACAAATTTATAATTTTTCCTTCATTATTCTTCTTACCTTGTTACTTTCTAATTTATCATTTACTTCTATTTCACTCGTTCAATATACTCAAAGCTTTTTATGTTTTTATTTTGATCAACATATTTTATTAATTTTAAAAATAGATCTTGTTTATTTTATTAATTTAATTATTTCTTTTTGTTTATTCTCTCAAAAGTCTCTCTTCATCAGCTATTATTTTTACTTTATTTAATCCCAACCTGAGCAAACTCTTTTCTATCATTCTCACAAGTAACTTTTTAAAGATTTTTTAACTTAAAAACTTAAAATGAATTCAATACTTGTATATTTATTATGCTTTAAATATAATAACTATATTTTCAAGAGTATTCAATTTTATTTTCTTTATTTGAGTTTTGTAAGAAGTTTTGAAACATACAACCTTTCTAGTGGATAGTTCATCCATCCATTCGTCATCAGGGACAAACTTCTTACACAATATTTATTATTAAGAAAGTCTCTCTAGCATTATGATTAAATGTGGAAACCTCCATACTCATAATTATCATAATTGTTTATATTATGTGTTAGAATTAATTCTTACTTTAGAGATTGGTTTGGGTTTGCTAGATCTAGTTGGTTGTGGAATGTAATATACCCTTGCAGAACTTAATACATTGTAACATACCAGGTCGCCCATGCCAATTCCATAAAAAAAAAAATACCATATATATAACTTAAAACATACAAACATATTCTGCAAACACACATATTCATGCAAAAATAAAAGTAAAATATACATACATCATACACATGCAATACCCATAAACATAAACACATGTATAAATACACATGTAAATTATAACACAATATTTTATAGAAGACCACCACCAAGTGCGTGCAGACCTCCCATGATCCTCCCAACCTTAGACCACACTGCTCATAACTCACAACAGTTCCCGAGCTGAGACTAAACTCCACCCGGGTAAAGGGATTCCAAGGCTAGACCGAGACAATAAAGACAACATGAAGGATTTCGTCCCAAGATCCAACTCAACTACCAGCCTACAGTCTTTCATTCCCCGCATTCTTGTCTCACCCCAGGAAGTGTGCCCCTTCTCTTTTCAACAATCCTTCAGCTGCCCCACTTCCCTTCCAGGGCTTCAACAACATGTCAAATAGAAAGTCTTAGAGCATTGTAGTTGCATTTGGGATCCATCAGGAATCACTTTCCCAACAATTCTCTCACCTGGAGAGAGTTTCTCACGGGATTGACAACCCGCCTCTTCAATCCCTCGGGCCTGAAAACTCGTTTCTTTAGTTCAATGCTTAAGTCAACCAATTACAGGGAATGGTGAAGACACAAACATCGTTCAACTAAGGCACATGTGATGGCAGCAATAACTTTCAGGGCATGGGACAGATGTTGCTCATAACAAAAGGGTGCAGGTAACACAAGAGTGCATACATGCTCCATTAGTGTGTGAATGATGCAAAGGTCCACTCATGGAGAGCATGGCTGAGTGCACGAATGATTGAGTGGGTGCATGGCTCTGTGAGTGGGAAACAAACTAAATTCCCCCACACTTATTTGCATGAGCCCTTGATGACACATGGCTCTCAAGGAGATCATTTCTCTCCACTCGGGATTCATCCTCTTTCCCATAAGAACTTATGATAAAATAATTATCCTCACCATAGTCTTTAAGAATAATATTATAATATTCCTTTGGAAATAATCCCTCTAGATTAGCCCCCTTTCCTAGGCTCTTAGCCCCTCCCTTTCCCTTCCAAGTGGAGTTTAGTCACCCATACTCTTTTATCGTTGTCTACACGCATAGATGTTTTTTATTAATGATATGAGTATTTACATACACAAAAATAGGTTCAATGGCCTTTAGCATCTAGGCTCTCCGACCTAATAATCACATAAGACTTATGGCCTATAATAACCTGTCTCATGAGCCTATAAAACATATTTACATTTACATTTACACTTGGGGTTCATCTTAGGGGTATTACATTCCCCTCCCCTTATTTATGCACTGTCCTCGGTGCATTATATACCATGTATAATTCAAAACTCTTCAAAAAGCTCCAAGCCTTTGCTATTGGAAGCTTGTTATCCAACTGGTGCTCTACTTTCAAGCACCAATTCATGTATTTATATTGTAGTTGGAAGTCATTTTCTTTATTCCATAGAGCTACTTCAATAAAGAATTCATCTCATTTTTCTTTATTACATGCTTCATTTAAACCTCATTGAAAGCACCGACTGGCTGCAGATCCATGATGTTCCACCCAGCCTTAGATCTCATTGCTGAAAAATTCTCAGCATCGTATACCCAAGCAAGGACTATGACCCCACCAAGGAAATGGCTTCCCAAGATAACCACGGTCCACAATCAATACCAACATGGTCTAGGCCAAGGTACCAAACCTCAGTATCACTCCAACCAATCATTTCTCATTCCCCACATTCCTGTACAACCTAAGGTAGTGTTCCTCTTCTCTTCTCAACAGTCCTTCGGTTGCACCCCTACCCTTTCTGGGATCCAACATAAGTCGAACAGGGAGTCTCAGAGCATAGTGGCTCCAGGAGTTCCAACTTCCCCCAGAGGTCTCCAGGTACCCTCCAGGCCTCATACTAGGAAACCTATCCCCACACTTCTCCCTCTAGGGCTCCAACCTTCTACAAGGAAACCCAAGGAGAAGTGTACACACACACCCAGATCCACCTAGAATCCACAGGGTAAGATCCATTGTCTCTAATCAACATCTTACCCAGAGCTACTCTTTGTAATCAACATTCCAACTTCAATCAATATTATCTCATCTGTATCACACTGTATCACACACATACAATTTTCATGAGAGAACATTATAAAAATTCCATTTGAGAAATCAATGTAATTTCATAAGGAATTCAACATTTCCCCAAAATGTGAAATTCTTTTTCATAAATTTTCATGGTTGTTGCAATATTAGGATGTAGTCTTCCTTCTGGCTTTCAGCAAGCACCATACTAAATACCATTTTCCTGCAATTCTTCTCTCTCGCATTCAACCAACAGATTGTCAGTATTTTCTGTACATCATACTTTCATGCAATATGTACCAAAACCTTAAGAATTGATCTTAGAATTGTCTACAACTAACAATTCGGTCACAACTACCAAACCATTTATTAAATAAAAAGAATTATCATTTTATGCATATGCATGTTCACAATTAATATCAGTAAATCCATTACTTTGTTTTCTGAACAAAATATTTCCTGTAGTCAATGCTCATGTGACTAATTGACTTGCAAATTTCATGTTATAATGTCCTAACATCTCTTGAAACGTTCTCAACTCCATGAGTTTGTAATATTTCATTCGTTAGTATAATTATTTCCATTCAATAATATACATGCATGCACTCACAAAACACATTCAACAAATGCATTTGAGTATACAATTATATCCTGCATGAGTGCAACTCTACCACTTACTATGCATGAGTGAAACTCTCAATGCATATCTATTCAATGCACCTTTGCATTGATTTTCAGAATGCTCTATATCTAATTCATGTATCTTACCACTGATAAATTGGAATTCTGGCCAATGTCTTGACTTATTCTCCATACACTTCCTATTGTCTTCTCAATTATTTGGATGCCTTCCTTTTTGACCTGAACACTACACCAAGAATATAATTCTATGCTGTCCATTAGTATTAGCAAAAAAGTTGCAGTCCAAGGTTTATTTAGAAGTAGGAAGCTCATTGGATATTATTTGGTACATAGCCTTTCCATATCCATACCTTTCTATAACCAACCATGTCATGGTCTCATACATGACTAGCTTTTCCGACATCCATTCCTAAAATAGGTTCATACCCTTTATTGCTTTGGGTATTACCTCATAACCAAATTAACATGACATGCCACTATGTCAGCGTGTGCATTCAAAAGCTAAGAAGCTTTGATAATTATTACTGGCCTCCAACCTTTACCACACCTAGTGGTATCTTATTCCCAATTGTGCTCAAATCATACAATATTGTGATTTTTGTAAATAAATCTGGCCGAGGAAATTCTTACATAAATTATCTTCATCAATTATGCAATAAGAGCACATAGAACTCATACCTACATAGATGTAATTAAATAAATTTCATGTTACCTGGTTAGCTGATAATAATATATGCTCTCATGCCTCTTTTATCAACCTTAAAATCAACATTTAATTTTTATGTTGATTCCTTCCATATGCAACACCATCAATATCAACACATGCAACACACAAGAATTCTCTCTTTCTTTGTATGGTTGTTCAACAATCCATAGCATAATTTTTGCTACAATTATTGCAACAACTTATTTCTCCCTGTATCACTTTTCCTTGTTGATCTGAGAGGTCATCAATTCTTCCTAGATTCTTGAATCTTCTTGTGCTCTGACTATAATCATTGTACATGATTATTGTTTCCCTGAGCACTTTCTAGCCAAATCACTCTTGGCTACTTTTGCATTTCTAGCCAAATACTAAGTTGATATTAACCTTCGGTATTCATTTATTCCCTGGATCCATCTAACCCAACTCACACTTGGACAAATTATAATTCCAATCATGTTGTCTTATAGACTTTGGATCTTCAACGTCCATTTACTTTTCGGGACTGAACTAATTCATCCCTTTCCTACCTGAATACTTTATCACTTGAGGTCTCTTGCATCATTCTCTTCTCTTTTCTTAGCCAACCAACCTCAAACTTGACTTGCATAGACAATCTCTAGCATACTATAAAGATGCACACATGCCTTCCTTGCCATCTCCATAGAATTAATTGGAAGTAATTAACACTTCTTTTAATTTATCATCATAATTTCTAGTGATACTTCCAACCTCCGAGAATGTCACTAATGGCTCTATGCCACTTGAGATGGATTCTTGTCAAGTACCATCTCCTTTGCACTCTATACCAAGCATAGAACCATTTTATTCTTCATGGTTCCTTATAGATTCCTCTTCAGAAATTTATTTCTTTTTTAAGTTCTTCTTGAATTGAGATCTCCATGCTAGAATCTTTCTTATGTAATATGCACACTTATACCCATATATTATGATGATATTAATTTTCAGCATTCCACTATTACTTGGATCCCTCTGATCCAACTCCTACATTACCCCAATTACATTTCCAGTCATGCTCTCAGATTAACCTTGGATATTTAACACTAATTTCTTTATTGAAGAAAGTTGATTTAGCCTTTCCTTGACTGATCATATCGAAACTTGGATTTTTTTAATGAAACATTACTTCCTCTTGTATTGACCCATCTGATTTCAACATGAACTACATAATCAACGTCTATCATGCCATATTGATTTCCTTCATACCATGCTTCCACTGCGCACTTCAATAGCAATAATAGAGGTGCTACCTCCAAACTCTAAGAATGATCCTTGGAGATGTTACATCTTATATCCAAATATACTCCTTGTTTCTCTTTATCATAATAATAACATTTTAACCTATCAATATTTTAGAGCATATATTCCCACACTCTACTACCTTATCTATACATTGGAATCCTTTAGAGTCAATGTACTTTCACTACATCATTCACTACATGATATACTCTTATACCCAATTTCCACTGAGCACCTTGATTAACATGAGTGGATTTCCTGTAGTGGATTCCCAAACGTCATGGCTACACATAGATTCATATCTTAGCATTCTTCAGTCTTGACCTTTGATCATATTATGTGATATTCTTGACATAACATTATGTCCTGAAGTTCCTCAATTCCTTCTTGATACCGGGTCCAAACTCTTTAATATTCTATAAAACCATCATTCCTTCTTCCTATGCTTCACATATCCATATGAACCTAGGGTACATGCATTATCATGTACTGTAGATGGCTTTCCCCACCTAGCATTCATATTTTGATGTGCAAAATTTTCATTCGGACTTTTTTCCCCAAACAAGAATTTCATTAGGGTTTTCCATGTTCCTTATTGAACCCAACCTCTGATCCAATAACTTATTAAATATCCCAAATGTAAAATGAAGAACTTGTTGGAATACTGAGAGGGGGGGGTGGGGGTGAATCAATATTACCCTTTTTCAACAATTAGCGGTTACTTTTATATTTTGTTAATTACCAAAATAGATCAACAATAGACTTGTTTGTAAAATCAATTATATAAATATAATTAATAGGAATTACAAGGCTTTTATGAAGAATAAGGAAGGACACCAATCCTTTTTAGAGCACCAAATCTAGGAGACACAAATCCCCTTCTTCAGGGAACCAACCCTAGGAAGCCCCAACTCCCTTTTCTTTAGGGAACCAACCCTAGGAAGCACCAAATCCCTTGTCTTTAGGGAACCAACCCTAGGAAGCACCAACTCCCTTATTTTTAGGGAACCAACCCTAGGAAGCACCAACTCCCCTATCTTTAGGGAACCAACCCTAGGAAGCACCAACTCCCTTATATTTAGGGAACCAACCCCAAGAAGCACCAACTCCCTTAAAGTAAAGGATATGAATCCTTTCGTGCTCCTCCCTTCCACCCTCACTTCATAAGAATCATCAGTTCTTCTTATCGGACTCTGTTGTTATTTCTATCTTCTGATCTGGACTACATAGACATTTTCTTCTCACCATTCTTTCTTGTTTATATACTCTTCCAACTGGTGTGAGCTATGAAGCATTGTGTCCCTTCATTTGGACCATCGCACCTCTTCATTTTAAATTAACAATAATCTCTATTATTATTCAAACATTATTGTGAAGGATTTTAATTCAATGAGAGTGTTTTTCATAAATCGATCACATGTATGGATCAATTTACTTAACTCAATTCCATGTCTATGCAAATATTGCAGAATTCAAATCCTCTAGAGGCGCTTCCTTCAAACCATTTACATGTGACCATATGCGCAAATCCATGGGATTATTAATTAAGCAATGTATCCAACGCCTCATGGCTTATGTTTTTGTAACCCATGATCGAGAGTTGGAACCTAGTCCTTCGGTACTTTGTCCTTTGGGAGTTTTCTCTCTCATCGAATCTGCTAGAGTTTCAACTCTCCGAAGTGGTTAAATATCACAAGGGTTGATCTGATGGTTGACATGATTTCTGGAACGAAATCAATGGTCATGATTTGATCCTTACACTATCCTTCCACTAATTAATCCAACAACTATGAATTAATCAAAGGTTGAGATGGACGACCATTGTTTACTTCAGGACTTTGGGCCTCTGCAATATTTCAATCTTCCGGAGTACATTTCGACGAAGTTCTTATTATCATTTTCTTCTTGATAACCTCCACATGTCCAAGAGCTAGGACCATGGGCTTAACCATTCCAAGCATTTGTTCTGTCAACGATATCGACCGTGAATCTTCCTTCTCAATAGATGATCAAATATTACTTCAGATATTTGGGACTTCGAGGGTTCAGAGGTCTGGGTAATTGTTGTTACAATTTCCACCAGAGTTGGTCAACGCCGAAGTGGTCAACCTAGGAGAGCTTACATCATTTTTCACTACGTTTTGATCTAAAGATTATGTGAGAATTAAGGGTATCTTAGATCAACGTTTAGAATTGAATTCAACCTTCCCCGCTTTGGGTAATTGTTGATTTCCCCCGAAGGAAAAATTCCTGGAGTGGCATAACTTGTTGATGTCATTGCTGACTTGGCATTGGCTAAGTGGTTTCCATGTGTCACTTAGATTTGAGACTTTCATGTACCTAAAATAGAAAGTGGACCTTGACACTTGTAACCATTTGATTGTGCCACGTATTCTTGTTGACGTGGATCTCCTGAAGTGGCACATGTCCTCCTCCTATTCGTAGGTTGATATGAATCCTTTATCCAATGACTGTGATCAACTCTTAGATCAACGGTCCATAATTATTTCGACCTTTGGGACTTTGGTCTATTCGTTCCCAATTCTCAATGCTCCAGAAGTGAGATTCCCTGAATAAACCTCAAGCAAGTTGACTTCATATAATGATCCATCTTGGATGCGAAAGACTTAACACAATCCAACGGTTGTTAGTATTTTAGATATTTAGGGATATCGTAAATCCTTGATCCAATGATTGTGATCAATTCTAAATCAATGGTCTAGATTCATCTCGTCCTTCGAGACTTTGGGTTATTCGTTCCCAATTATCAATTCTCCAAAGTGAGATTCCCGGAATAAACCTCGAGCAACTTGACTTCATATAACGATCCATATTTAACACATGAATCTTAACACGATCCAACGGTTTTCAGGATTTCGGCTATTAGGGATCTCCTGAATTCTTGATCCAACGACTGTGATCAGTTCTAGATCAATGGTATAGATTCATTTTGGCCTTCGGGACTTTGGGTTATTCGTTCCCAATTCTCAATTCTCCTGGAGTGAAATTCCCTAATTAAACCTCGATCAATTTGACTTTATCTAACGGTCCTGGTTTGTCCTAAAATCTACATCAGTGGGCATGATTATCCCTTCATTCTTTTGTAGTTTTACTGTGGGGATTTCAATCATGATCGTGTTTCTACAATGCGCTTTCCTTTTGATATTTTTGGTAGATTCCTCTGCATGTTGTTCATAACAACTCATCATCCCTGCAATGTTAATTCCCTTCTAATCTTTTTGGTTTTGTACTTGGATTCTAACTTATCAAGATCATTGATCTGTTGGGAATTTGATCTGATAGTGTTTCAACATTTCACAGATCTTTTCAAATCTAATACGATGCCTATCCTAATATTTAGGTAGATTCCTCTGTTGTTCATAACAACTCATTGTTGGTCACTATAATTGCTTAATTAATTTCAAACAACTAAGTGAAACATAAATTATCAACCCAGGGAAGTCTTTTGTTTCAAAGATAGCTGCGCACTATATATGCTCAATTCCAAAAGCACTTAGTGTTGTAGTAAAGA
>ML861672.1:4880-23320 GCA_009831015.1 Picea engelmannii | reverse complement strand
TATATAAAGGGGTTCAAGCAATGTAATGAGACATGAAGAGAAATATTGTATTTGGAGTTGAAGCTCATTAGGAGGATGCCCCCTCGAAGAGGCAAGTGAACATGAGAGGATCCCTTCCATAATAGGATCCATTGTATGGTGTTGCCCTACCTCAAGGGTTTTCTTCTAATAAAGTGTGATTTCTTATATCTTGCTTTGTGGATCTATTGTGTATTCAGTATTTGTGGTTATTATATTGGTAGATCTATTCAGGTTTTTAACAGGTGGTATCAGAGCACTTTCCTTGGGCAGACATTGTGGGCAAATATTTTTTTATTTTTGCAGATTTTTTTTTCGAAGAAGAAAAAAGAGGGCCACGACATTTTCAAAGTTTTTGGTATATTTCTATGAAAAATTTGTAGAAAAGGATTGTATATATGAGTTCCTCTCAGAAAAACACCCAAGTTGAAAAAAACAATTTGTCCGAAACGGAGTCTGGGAAGTCAAGATATTGAAGTTTTAAAATCTGTAAATTTTCAGGATTTTTTTCGCGGACGATGACGATAATTTTATTTTTATTTTTGTAGCAGCTAGAGGCCGAATTTGCCCAAATAAATTACATATATGAGTTCCTCTCACAATTTCACCCAATTTCAAAAAACAAATCAGCCAAAATGGAGTCCAGGAAGTGAAGTTATGAACATTTTAACTTCAACAGTTTTTTAGGGTTTTTCTAGAAAAAACCACGATTTTCTGCCATAACTTATAGGGTGAGTTCATAGGATGATCAGATGGCTATTTCTTCTCAAAACCTGAAATAAATTCTTGAATCATTCAAATCCCAGTTGTTTCACACATTGAATGACAGATTGGATGTATTTGTACATGGCCTCACAGACAACCTCACAAACAGCCTCACATACGGCCTCAATGATAGTTTTCGTAGTATTCAAGACTCATTGAATAACATGCAGGAGAGATTTCTTATGGAGGGACTCAGGGATGAATATAATCAAGAAATATATGCTTGGTATGATTTTGAGGATGATTGCGATGATTGGTATATGGATAGTTGTCATTTCTGGGATGACAACCACTTCCATATTTTATTTGATGACTCTACTCTACCTTCTGTAGAGAACATCAATGTCCCACATCAGGAGCTAGTTACCGACGTTCACTCTACATATTCTACAGTGGTATTATTCATTCCAGATTTTGCTACGACCCTTTTCCACTATGTGGATGAATCTTCTTATTTGGATCCACATGATAGGTGTCAGTCTTTGGAGCATCAATTGGAGTTGGTTATTGGGTTCCAAAATCTTCCACGGGGAGTTCACATGAGCACTTGGACATGGGACCTGAGCTTACAATGGTGGTTGGACTACTTCAACATGGTGGATTTCCTTTCTACATGGGACCTTGGTTCTTTAGTCTTCTTCAACATTATGGTCCACAATTATCCATGGGACCCTGGTATATGGTTATACATCAAGCGTTGAGGACAACGCTTTCATAAGGGGGATGGAATGTAAGGTAGCTAGAGAGGTAGTGGGGGGACCCAGAGGGCCCATAGTGATAATAGTGGAGGTCATTCAATGTAAGGTGGACTAGGTCCACTATATTATTAAATAAGGCCCACTATGGTAGTTAGATATAATAAATGGGTAATTATATATAATAAATGTAAGAGGACTTCTTAGAAGGTTCTATTTCTAGAAGATTCCTCTTCTAGAATGTTCTTAGGTGATGGTAGCACTATATAAAGGGGTTCAAGCAAAGTAATGAGACATGCAGAGAAATATTATATTTGGAGCTGAAGCTCATTAGGAGGATGCCCTCTCAAAGAGACAAGTGAACAGGAGAGGATCCCTTCCACAATAGGATCCATTGTATGGTGTTGCCCTACCTCAAGGGTTTTCTTCTAATAAAGTGTGGTTTCTTATATCTTACTTTGTGGATCTATTGTGTATTCAGTATTTGTGGTTATTATATTGGTAGATCTATTCAGGTTCTTAACACAGAAAGAGTTCTATTGATGGCAGTAGAAGAATTTGATAAAGAAGAATCTGAAGAAGAATATGAAGTAGCCGAAAAAGAATATGAAGAAGTCAAAGAAGAAATTGAAGAGGCAGAAGTTGACTATCGAGAGGAATTAATGTGTTCCATAGAAGTTATCAGAAGAGAAAAGAAGAAAAACGAGAAACTACAAGCAGAACTAGACAAGAAAAAAGACACTCAAGAACTAGAACAAATGATCACAAATTTGAATGCTCAAACAGAAGAAGATAAAATAATTGAAGAAGCACTCAAAGAACAACTAGAAGAAAAATACAAGATCATTGGAAATTTGGAAGAGATTGTCAGATTAAGAAAGGATATTCAAAAGAAAAATATGCAGAACAACTCAAAAGTTTTGGATGACATTATTGTTAGTAAAAAATCTCATCATGACAATTCCAGACTTGGATACAATCAAACAAAAAAATGATCAAGCTCCAAAATAACAGAGCAAGAAACATATCCAAAAAGCTATGCAGAAACAATCAAGGGGGATAGGAATATCTATAAAGAATATTACAGGGACACTCCTCCACAAGAAGATTTAGATTTCAGAATCAACAACCGATAGATAGGCCTTATGAAGAAAAATAATTTATAAGAGTACCTCTTTTCAGAAGATATTCAACTCCCAGGTATCAAACTATCTTTTTTGGTTTATGTTATGCATGTAATAATTTTGGACATAAAGCTGTGAATTACAGAGCTAACAACAGGAACACAAACAACTTTGAAAGTCATACACAAAGGGGTTATCCAAGAAGGCACAGTGAAACACAAAGAATAAATTACAACAGGTTTGAATCTTTGAGCATTAAAGTGGAATGTTACAGATGTAACAATTTTGGACACATGGCCAAATATTTCAGAATGACATTCCCTCCTAGAGAACCACAACAGAATAACAATAGTCACAGACAGGAACCTCAGAAAAGGACATGGATAAGAATGCAGTATCAATATAGCAATGAAGAATGCACAATCACTCTACAAGATAAGAAGAGGAAAGGTGGTTTGTATGTTGACAATGGATATTCAAAACACATGACAGGTGATAGAGACAAGTTTCTTACATTACTAAAGGAAAGAGATGGACCAGTCTCCTTCGAAAATGATGATTCAACTAAAATCATTGGAAGATGCACAGTCAAAATTGGGAACAAGAATACCAAGGTAGAAAATGTTCTACTAGTAGAAGATATGAAACATAATCTTCTAAGTGTGAGTCAAATGTGTGACCAAGGTCATAAATTTACTTTCGATTCACAAAAATGCGAGATAAGAAAGGAAGGTTCATGAAAATTGATTGCTATAGYTGCGAGAACCTCAAGMARMATATATGTATTAAGTGAAATTGGAAATGAAAAGTGTTGTCTAGGAAATGAAGATGAAAGTTGGCTATGGCACAAAAGAATGGGCCACATACATTTTGATAACCTTGTCAAAGTCAGTAGAAGAGAAGAAGTCAGAGAAATGCCCCATATCACGAAACCAACCAACACTTTATGTAAGCATTTTCAACAAGGAAAACAAACAAAGACCAGGTTCAAATCAAAGGAATATTCAACGACAAGACCACTAGAAATTGTGCATACTGATCAAGTTGGACCAACTACAACAAAGGTTTTAAAAGGTGATAAATACTTTGTGTTATTAGTTAATGATTATACAAGAATGACTACAGTTTTCTTTCTCAAGAATAAGTCAGAAGCTTTTGAAAACTTCAAGATCTACAAGGAAATGGTTGAAAATGAAATGGATTAAAAAATCAAATGCTTGAGATCTGATAATGGAGGAGAGTTCACTTCAAAGGAATTTATGGACTTCTGCAACATTCATGGAATAAAAAGAAAATTATTCCGTCGCTAGGACACCTCAACATAATGGAGTTGTTGAAAGAAAGAATATGACAATACATGAAATGGCTCGAACAATGCTAATGGATTCCAAATTGACAGATATATTTTGGATACAGGCAGTGCATACAACAGTTCACATTCAAAACATAGTAATTCTTAGAAACAACATTGACAAAACTCCCTACAAGCTATGGAAAACAAGACCATCAAATGTGAAGCACTTCAGAGTTTTTTGAAGCAAATGCTACATCAAAAGAGAAGATGAAAAAATGATAAAGTTTGACTCTCGTGTGTGTTGTAGGAAAATCTCCCTGCGGACATGTAGATTGCCTCAAAGAGCTAGACCCTAACTCTAAGACAGAAAGTGATTAACGTGGACACTGACTTCCTTTCAAATCCATACAAACTAATACATGAGAAGGAAGGAGAATAAAAGTACCTCTTTATCGATGTTTGTCCCTGCACGCTCCGAGTTGAGCTCCAATCCTTCACTCCTCGACGAGCCCTATAGATAAGAAAAGCACGACCACTTCCTACTCTATTGATATTAACTTGAAAACAGATCTATCTATCAACAATAAGTTCATGTAAGATCAGACACAAACTAGAAAGAAACAGGTCAAGCGTGTCATATTAATGAGAATAATGACAACAATACTTACAATCGTAGATGTGAATGCGACAGCTTCATCAAGTCCTCTTTGTCTAACCCTTGCTCGAAAGATCCACAACCTGGATGACAACAAATTCACTGATCACTCTCCTTTGGCTGACTTTGTGTTTCCTATGAGATCATAGGTTTCATGCTAGCAATTCTTTCCCCTTTTCTCCACCATAGAGCCTGCTTATATAGGTTAAGAGAAGCTTAACCTCTTGAGTAAGCTTTAGAATAAGTGGAGGAATCCCCTCCTTAGATCAGGAATCTCCTGATGGAACCAAGAATTCGAATGCAACTGCCTTCTAAACTTAAGATATCCTCCCCTTATTCTCCTCAATGGGCCAACCACTACCTCAAATTAGATAGCGCTTCCTCAAAAGGGGCATTGGGGTGCTATAACGCTCCCTAGGAGGCTCAAGGGGAGCGCCAATGCTCTAAGGATGGGTAGCGCTCTCTCAAAGAAGTGGTTTGTTTTTATAATGCTCCCCAGTAACTTGTGGGGGAGCGCGAGTGCTCCTAAGGATGCCATAGGGGAGCACTCTCCTTCAAAACTTTGTTTTAAGGGCTCCTTTTAGGTGATAAGAGTTCCTTGACTTCAGTTAACCATTTTCCCTTTTCCAAATCAAGTGTATGAGATGTTTTAAGTGCCTCCTTAGTGTCATTATTATGGCAGTATGCTTGAACAACATTTGCGACACTTGTGAACAACTTGCGACACTTGCGAAAGTCATAAGGAACATGTGACACTTACGACAATTGAGAGGAACATGCGACACTTATCATCCAGTTGAGTAATATTGATGTGTAACAGAATGCCCCCCAAAGCATGAAGTTAGAAGATGAGAACTGATAACTGAAATGCTTTGTAGACTTTCAAGCAAGGGTATAGACTTGGAGAACCTGATGGAAGCTGCACACAAACATCCAACAAATATTATGACATGTTTCAAAACCCAAGGCAGGCATACCTATGCTTGGGTGATCAAGACTTGCAAGATATGGCCACCATAAAATACACTGGGGATCCATAATTGTATTGATAAGAAGGTATAGCCACCAAAGATACAACGTGGATCTATACTCTGATGAATCGGACTGATCGTAGCCACGAAGAAGACACATTAGATCTACGAGATGACAAGACATAGCCACGACCAATACAAAGTGGATCTATGTAACAGTGTATGTGTTATTTGTCCAATAGAAACTCCTTCGCAACCTAGGAAAATCATATATCAAAGTGGTCACTCAACCCAGGGTCTTCTTACCAATCCCAATATGGTATGAATCTAACCATGTGAATAGATGTCCTGATGTCGAACATGGCAAAATCCAGTTGATTACCAGTCAATGGTGTGAACCGTTAACAAGTGCGAGGGAGATCACCATTAATGTCAATGATTCCCAAGGTACTCTAGTACATTCCAGCGAATGTGAATAGATGAGCAGAGGTCGAACACCCGTGGAATCATTCGATTGGAGGTCAATGATGTAAACCTACTTTTGAATGTGAGGAGGCTTGCCATTGAGGCATGCCGGTCCCAAAGTACTAACTGGTTTCTAAGCCTGATTCTCGGATAATGTGTTGAAGTCGACATGAATAGACTCATTGAGGGAGGGCCTTGATGTATCCCCCATCAACGACACGAAATGGACATAGAGATGTAATTGGTAGATCAAATGGACATGGACTGACACGGGTTTTGAAGCAAGATATTTGGGATGGCTGACTCTAGAGGCATATACGTCCCTTGAACACTGAGGCACAACAGAAAAACATGACATGGACCAAAAATGTGCAGTGGATACTGTGACTTGCGTTGGGTGACCCAAAGGAGTGAAAGGAACTCAAAGGATTGGCTCATTGCAGAGGTTCAACGGATTATGATGCGTGCAAATGACAAAGTGCCATGTTCAAGGGTGACTCTAAGAATTGCTGGATAATGTTCTCAGGAGACTGCTTGGCTTGCTCCTTTCAATTTTTCCCCCATCCAGATAGATGAGGACCTCTTTTTGATTTAATGAGCTCAAGGAGGATAACACATGCTCGATATAACTCACCTTCAGTAAGTTCCTCTTCCTTTGTTTAACGAACCAGAAGAAGTAAGAGATCGGTCCCGTATGGGCCCGTCGATGTGTGTTTTAACGAGTCCAAATATAGAAAAATCGAAGGTTTTTTGGGATTATAGAGTTTGGAAAAACACTTAAAAGAGAACTCTCTCAGTTCCTTTTTCGTACAGTAATCTAACGAGACTGAAAAAGAGATAAACCATCGCTCGAAAGACGCCCTTTCCAACCTTTTAACGAGCGTGAAAGGAAGCAAGATCACTCGACAATATTTTCATATTTAGAGAGTATGAAAAGAGTTTAAAGATGACTCTAGGGGGGTTCCTTTTTCGTGTGTCCATGCGGGTCCGAAAAAGAGATAAAAGTCTACCCGGTGCGTTCTCATATTTTCAAGCTCGAGAATGAACTAAGACCATGCTCATAAGTGCGACAAGGTAAATAATCCATCAGAACTGCCAGGAAACCTGCGATGCCAAAACTACAAACTAGGGGTTTAGTGAAGCCATTATATTGTTAGAAAAACCCATAAATGACTATACCTTATGAAAAATGAAAGTTTATAAATAACAATACAATGAAAATTACATTTACCATTTCATTTTGCACAAGGATTTTGGAGTAGTGGAGATTCTCATTTCAGAGGTGGATCTTGTTTCACTTGCTACCGGAGCTACGATTAACCGTTTCACTTGCCGTTTGGACTAGGTAGATGTTCATCTCTGCTTCTTTCAAACACATGGTTTAAAATTAATTTTTATAGCAACATTTAATTTAAAAGATGAAGCCCTAAGTTGCCCCAAAAAGGACCAAATCAACCTCTATTAAAAACGATGGAAAAAGGGGATTCTTTTTGCAAAAACATTTTAGGAAGGGATAGCCATGATGCCTATGCCTCAATATCTAAGTGGACAGGTCGTTTTTGGCAAAGAACCCACGAAAAATCCTCACATACGCCCACGCAGCCACAAAGAAATCGTTTTGGTTTTTAAAACATTTTTATAACGTTTTTATTGTTGTGTAATGGACATTGAATGGCTAAGAGAGGGCGTGTTGATTGTAAAAGAGGGCGTGGTCTCTTTAAATGATGTGGGCATTTTATTTCATGTTTTAAATTGCTTTTAAAAATTGTCGAAATTGCCGAAACGTTGAAATGATGAAATTCTTTATTCTTTTGTTTTGTAGGTGATTTCAGCGACCATGATCGAGTGGAAAGAACGAGAACATGAGATGGAAGACTTAGCCGCCTTGCAGAGTCCTCGCACACAGGCCGCATTGCGAGCTCGTGGATTACTAAAGTTCTTCAAATTGCAAAAAATGAAGAAGGAGATTTTGTTGTCTGAGCACATGATCGACCTATGGGATGTTGCGGAGAAATGATTCCTGATTGGCACACAACTTTTAACCATTGAGTTAGAAGATGTGTATTTTTTGACTGGCCTCTCGAAAAGAGGGGTTCCCATATATTTTTCTGGGCAGAGGGAGCTACCTGAGCAAGTGGACATGTATCTGACGCGTCACTGTGTCCCAGGAGCAAGACTGGTAGGGGGTAGAATCCCTATCAAGGATATCTGAGAGCTACCCCTCCGGTCCATTTTGTTTTCCATCACGAGCGTGACAAACAATACTAGTGCACATCTGGAATCAAGATCACAGGTGACTTATGGTGTTCAGTTTTTGGAACCAACACTGTTCAACTGGAGTGTAGGGTTCCTTCGAAATGTGAAGGAACATGTTTCACGGTGCAGGACGCGACATAAACAGTTTGGTTATGGCTCTTTTCTGGTCTCATTTTTTCTAGAGTGCATCCCCCAGATGCAGCCTCAGATAGCACTAGCGGTGTGACCAGTGGACGAACCAAGGATGGAGAGGTGGACTAGTCTGTCTCCGAGGCTAGTAGCGGAGTCAGAGTTCCGTTTCACTGGCGATTTCTTTGTTTGGCTGAGACGACAATATCTCTGGATAAAGGACTTCCCGTATGATGAGGTGGATTTCTGCGGGAGTATGGATTTGATTTTACCCACGGGAGAAGGTTTGGATGCTTCAGGTAAGAGACTGAGAAACACCTTGTCTAGTTTTGTTTTTTAAGTTTTTAATATATATATATATTTTTGGGGTATGTAGAAGAGTTTTTAATAGATGTATTGTTTTCAACATGCAAACAAGGGAGCAGTGCGCCCGATCGATATACCGATACCAGTACGTCGCGGGGGCGTTCTGGTTGCAGCAGATCCAATAGTACCAGTGATAGGTCTCCGGGAGGTTGAAAGAAACCTCCAAGGTCTCACGGAGGGGAGAAGTGCCTTTACATCTGCAGAGGCACACTGTGGGAGTACCAGAGAATATAAATTCTCTACTGAGGCGCGTAGTGTGTGCGGTTATGTGTTACTCGTAGCACAATGTAGTGCGGGGAGATTAGAGTCTCTCTGGTGATCATATTTTGTATGCCTTATCAGGTGACGTTATGTGGGTGTAAAGACCCAAAATTTTGCTCTTCTACATACTTTTTGATGTAATCAAAACATTTCAGTCACGCCATATATATATATATATATATATATATATATATATATATATGTATATACAGTCTCGAGTTTTTACAGTGCCAAATGATTTGTACATGATGATGTCTGTGATGTGTTTTTAATTTACATGTGATGTACAATTTTGCTTTCCTTAAATCTTATATGTGGGCGAGATACCGATCCATGATGTAATTAGCTAACGAATCTAAAACAATATTGAGTTCTCTTGGAATGTGTCTATATTCAATGTAATCGAACATTCGTTCAAGATGACGAACTTGCAGGTGGAGACGTAGTATGATAGGATTACGGATAGTGTAGATACGCTTGAGTTGATAGACCACGAGTTGGGAGTCTAAGTGAATAATGATACGAGAGATACCTAGGGAGGAGGCTTGGGTCAACAGTCCAATGACAACGTGATATTCTGCCTTATTGTTGGTTGTTGGTCCTAAGAAAATACCTCCTGAACTCACCACCTCGTCGAATTGGTAAATAACCCATGCTGCCGAAGCAATGTTCTGGGTATGTCGACTAGTGCCATCCGTGAACTTGAAAAAGATAGGAAAGGAAGACGTCATCTGTGCATGAAAACACAAGCACAATCATGAGTGGCACAGGTAAAGACTTGAGCATGCGAAAGAAATAGACACACCAAACTAAAATACAATAATGTACAAAGTACATATGCTAGGTGATCTAGGCAAAGTACTTTTTAAGGTAAAGCCCGTTCCGGGGCTCTCCTAGGGAAATTCCATCATGATCTACTAATTTGTAGGCGCATCTGTGTAGAACACGCTTCACGATGTAAGGACCATGACACAGAGGTTCTAACTTACCTATCCCCAATTTTTCATGATCTTGGTCATAGACGATGACTAAGTCTCCTTCTGCAAAAGTCCGAGGGTGGACGGATTTGTCGTATTGAATCTTGATTCGTTTTTGATGTGCCTCATTAACGAGAGAAACATCACAACGTGTTTCGTTCAGCTTGGATAGATACAAGAAACGTTCTTCTTCAGCAGAAGTATGGGGTAGGAGTTCTACTTTAAGTTTTAGTGATGGAATCTCACACTCGATTGGTAGAACGACTTCGATGCCATACACCAACTAGAAAGGAGTAAATCCAGTTGCGGTTTTCATGGAAGTGCGATAAGCCCAGACAACGGAAAAGAGTTGTAGATGCCACAATGTCTTGTTTTCCCCTACCATGAATTGAATCATGGATTTTAGGACTTTATTGATGGCCTCAACTTGTCCGTTGGCCTGAGGATAGTAAGGGGATGAGTTTTCATGGAGAAAACCCAATTTGACATGCAATTCACTCATCATCTGGTTCTTGAAGTGTGCACCGTGGTCAGTGACAATCGCGCGTGGTACACCAAAACGAGTTATGATATGGTTGAAAAGGAACATAGCTACGGTACGACCATCGTTCAAGAAGGTAGGCATAGCCTCAACCCATTTGGTAAAGTAGTCGACGATGACGATTATATAGCCATGCCCCCCGGCTGAGGTAGGCTTACACTGCATGAAATCGATACCCCACTTGGCAAAGGGGTCGATGGCGATAATGGGGTGCAGCGTAGTAGGGTGGGTGCATGCCTTCTTGTTAAAGACTTGGTAGGGTGGGAATTTTTTGACTGCCTTGATACAATCTTTGAAAATCGAGGGCCAAAAGTAGCCGGCACGTAATATTTTTTGGGCTGTGGCCATTCCAGAAAGGTGACCGCCACAAGCGCCAAGGTGACAATCGTTCAGAATGCGTTCAGCCTCCTCATGAATCAGACATCGTCGAAGGATAGTGTCTATACCATGACGATACAAGGTGTCACCGACGATAAGATAACGACGAGAGTGGTGGTGAATACGTCGACGTTCTTCACGGGAAATGTTGGGCTGAAAGCGTTGGGTTTGGAGGTAGAGGAGGATGTCCCCATACCAAGGATCAGAGGTGCTGATGAGAAAAAGAGTTTCATCGGGGAGAGAATCTCTAGGTTCGATGTCTTCATCAGCATGAGGGAGAGCACAGATAAGCTCCACAAACATCAGGGATTTTTTGGCTTTGGACTTTGTAAATTCAAGATTGAATTCCTGAAGGATAATGATCCATTTAGAATATTTTCCCCCAAGTACTTGACGTGTCAAGATGTGGTACATGGGGTTGGAGTCCGCAATCACCATGGTGGTGCGTAATAAGATGTAATGGAAGAATCTCTGGACAACAATGACGGCTGCCAGAGCTAGTTTCTCTACATGTGAATATCGAAGTTTGGGTCCAGATAGACTCTTGCTCAGGTAATAAATCACATGTTCTTCACCGTTGGGGTCCTCTTGAACTAACACCATCACAATAATTGAAGTGGAGGCGGCTAAGTAAAGGATATAGTCCTTTGTATACTCCAGAGGATGTAACAAAGGTGCGTGGGTCAAGGCGTACTTGAGATAATCAAATGACCGTTGGACAGTGTCATCCCAGATGAAAGGGGTGTTTTTCTGTAGTAATCACATGAATCCTTTAGTTATCTCGGCATAGTTGCAAATGAAACGACGAAGGAAGTTTTCTTTGCCTTGCAAACTTTGGAGTTGGGTTAAATTGGTGGGCGGGGGTAAGGCCAGGATAGCCTTGATCTTTAAGGGATCCACCCGGATCCCGTCTTTAGAGACGATAAAACTGAGGAGTCAGCCGGATTCGACAACAAAAATGTATTTATGTGGGTTAAAGCAGATACGGTAGAACCGACATCAAAGTAAAATAGCCCGTAAGTGATCGATGTGATCAGATCGATTGGATGAGTGGGTGGGTAAGTCATCGAGGTAAGGTTCTGCGATATGCTTGATATCATGGAAAGCGTACAACATGGCCCACTGGAAAGTTGCACCAACATTTTTGAGACCAAAAGGTAGCTTTCGATAGGCGAAATTTTCCCATGGGAAGATAAAGGCTGTCTTATGTTGATCAGCAGGTAAGATTTCAATCTGGTTATACCCAGAAAAGCCATCCATGAAAGAGAAGATTACGCTGCCTACGCAATTATCGATGATTTGGTTGATGAAGGGCGTAGGGTAGTTGTCCTTTGGACAAGCTTTGTTGAGATCTCGATAGTCAACAAAAACATGGATATCAAGGTTGGAGACCCATTCTGTCAAAGGGACGGGGTAGATAAAGCCAGATTTTAGAAGTTTTTCAACTTCTGACTTTATAGTTGCGATTTTCTTGGGATGAATCGGGCGGAGTTTTTGTCGAACAGGTTTTGCACCAGGGTAATTCTTGATTTCATGCATGACGATCGAAGGGTCGATCCCTGGCATTTCCTCGTAGCTCCAAGCGAAGACATCGCGGAATTATTTAAACAAAGCGGTGTAAGAGACCACTTCTTCGGGTGTGCAATTAGCTTCAAGGTTAATGCTTTCCGCGACACCTTCTTTGATCAAAATATCAATAATGATCGTGGTAGAGATGTTACCCATATTCCCATCAGAGAGAGTATCTTGTGTGAGGATGGGAGATTGCGGAGCATCGGTAACATCGGGGGGGGGGGAAGACAGAGTGTATGTCTTGATGGATTTCCTGCAAAGGTGGAAGAAAAGAGGATTGATGATGGTTATCATCCGAAGGCAGATTGTCAATGCTAAGAATTTCCATAATAGATTCGTCAGAAGGAAAAATTTGGGAAATGTAATCGATGACAGACGATAGGGAATCCAACCATGAGGGCACCGAGTAGGCATCAGGTGCCAGCAAATGTGGGATGTCCAGAGAGGGAGAGGTAGATTGAATAGCTACGTATGTGGCCTCGGCTGGGCTAAGTGGCATGGTGTCACCGAGCACATCGAATTCCAGAGGACTAGGCACAATCCAGGGATCATATGATTCCAAGGATTGATAAGGCATAGTCGAGATCATATTGACGACAAAAATATGATGCGCGATAGGTGGAAGTGGTGTAGGGAAATTACCCATCAGGCTAGAATCTTTCAACAAGCCAACACTAACGCTTTAATACGTAACTGGGTGGTCTCCCAAAAAAGGAATGTTGTTGGTGGCAGGGACGCAAGCGTCGGGTGTACAGAAATCAAGTTGATCGATAGTGACAATTTTGCCTTGATGGGGGAATTGTACACATCAAAAGAACGACGAGGCGACGACAGTCATAGCATAGAACCAACTTCTTCCAAGTAGTAGGTTGTAATTGAGGGGAGCATCGACCACCTCGACATAAACGATAACAATTTTGCCACCCAACTGAATGGCTAGGGATTGTAACAATCCGTGTGGATGAAAGCCTCGCTCGTCAAAAGCACGTAACATCGTGGGGGATTTGTTAAGGGAAGGTGATTTTAAGCCTTTCCAACAGGCTAGAGACATGACACAAGTAGAGGCTTCCTCATCCAAGATAGTTCCATGGATTTGTTGATTGTGAACAACAACATCAATTTTGAAAGCTAGATGGTGGGAGAGTTGCGGTTGATGATCATTCAGATTAAACGTGAGGTTATTTGATGACTCAGGATCAAAAGAGCCAATGGAAGCTAAGAGCGTTCTACTTTGGCTAGGAAAATGTTGTATAACTTCTAAAGCGGACATAGCACACGGAGCTTGAGCCAAATCTTCAACTATGTTGTAGTTTTGGGCAGCCCGTGAACTAGGATTAAAGGTAGACTTCCGAATAGTTCTCTTAGGAGGGCGTAAAATGGAGTCAAATGAAGGTTTCTCAATCTGAAGTGGCCCTGATGGAGGAATAACAGACGGAGGATTAACAGAGGATGGTAACGGGTCCAGTGAAGAACCGTTAGCAGTCTTCGGCTTATCAGGTTTAACTGGCGTGTCATATGTCGTAGTGTGAGTGGTCAGATTAACCCCACTAAACATGTAAATATGGGCACTTGTCGAGGCTTCATCAACGGGTTGGTTGGAACTACCCCCTGGAGTGGGGGTTTGAGCAACCAAAGATTGTTGCTGTGGGAAAGGCTGAGTAAGCACAACGGGTTGTGAATTTCCCTTAAAGATCTTGGCCACTTCATCGCGATGTGGACAGTCTCAGGTGTAGTGATCGTCACCACAAATGAGACATGGGAATTTTGGTTTCTGTTGTGGTTGTTTCCGGGCAGCAGGGGTTTGCGGTTGATTTTTTGGTTGTTCATTGTTATTGTTTTTGTTTGTTTTATTTCTCGCTTTCTTCTTGCCCCCAGGTTGTTGTGAAGGGGTTGATTGGACCGCATTCACCTCAGAGACCTGAGTTTGAGGGGGGTTAGAAGAGGGTTCCGTCGAACTGGGAGCGGGTGTTGGAGTGGCCCACTGGATTGTTCCAGTCGATTGGGAAGTTAATTTGGGTTTTGACGGAGCCAATAACTCCATCCGCGTGCGAGGTAGACGATGGTTTGGATGGATCATTAGTGGCATGGGTAGCATTTGGTATCAACTCGTTCAGAGTACCAGACTATGAATAAACTAAGTCTAAGTACTGAGCTCGGGCAATAGATTCTTCCTCAGTGACCATGCCGCCCATGGAAACATCACGAGCGATTTGGGGTAAAAGTGATTTGGTGAACCATTCTGCTAATAATTGGTCAGGAATGACCGCTTTGATTAGCCTTCGTCATCATTTCCATTCATGAATATGATCGAAGATGTGTACGGAGGTTGTGTGACGAAGAGAGGTCAATAGTTCAGTACCCGTTTTGTATCGAATTGGTAGTTGGAAGTGTGTGAGGAAGGACATGGCGAGGGAGTTGAAATCGTGAAAAGATGCGTGTGGTAGTTCAATATACCATTTCACTGCGGAACCCGTAAGTGTTTGTTGGAAAAGACACAAACGTATAGAATTGTCCATGAGGGAGTTGGATGAACACCACAAATGGAAAGTCATCACGTGGTTGTTTGGGTCTTCTCTGGACTTTTCGTCGAATTTTGGGATATCAGAAGGAAGTTTAGCTGGAATAGCTGGCCAAACCGGAGAATGATAAATAGGATCATTTGTTAACCGAGACAAGTCTGGAAGGTCCAGGGTAGCTAGAAAAGGTAGCTATCGGTTAACCTGTGGGTAATGCTGGTGTGGCATAGGGACACGAGTAGGACCATACATTGGGTTATGTGGATAATTATAACTGGTGGGCCCTCTTGTATGAGGTTGGTGTTGCCCAGAGTACATAGGATTTGAGGTGTTTTGAGAAGCATGTGTGAGTGGAGGGTAACCGAATGGGTTTTGAGGGTTATAGGCTGGATTTTTCATTTATCCATAAGGGGGTTGTTGTGGAGCTTGAGGATTGTGTCCTGTCAAGAACTGTGGATTTCCCAAAAAAGGGACATTCCATGGATTGGGTGTGGTGGACACATTTTTTCCATATGGTGGATGGTGGGCTCCGGATTGAGGTTGCCCCCTAGCATGAGGGTGCCCTCCAAATGGAAATTTTCCTCTAGTGGAATGATGCCCCGCAGATTGAGGGAGAGTTCCCGAAATTTGAGAACCAGACGTAAATGACTGACCGGTGCCGCTGAGCGGATTAGGACCACCAAGACCGGTCCCTCCAGGTTGTTGGATAGGTATGGAACTTCCCAATACAACTTGGGTAGTAGTGGCAGTGGGAGCATTCAGTGCTCTGTACCCAAAAGGGAGCGATGACGTAGGTCTTGGTGTTACAGGTGTGCCAATCGCAGCTTGGTTGACCACCGCATTACCGACGGGAATAGTCAGAATGTGAGGGACTATTGTAGAATGGGCTGTCTCGAGGGGAAGAGTAGACCTTGGGCTGACAGACGATGTGCTCGGACCAACGGGCGGTGTGGCCGTAAAAATGGTGGTACCAGTAAAATGGTTTAGGGGTACGGTGTAGGAAATAGGTGCGTCAAAACCCATCCATGTTCCATAAAGATCCCGCACCATGCGCGGTGGACTTCGAACAATGTCTGCGGTCCAAAAAGGGTCATCGGCTAAAGGGTTTTGATGAGACCCAGTCAGAATGTCAGAAGGATTGACGATGACAAATTCACTAGTGGGATTCAGTTGGAGGACACGTCGTTCATATCCCTCTGGAATGCGGAAAGATTCCGGAGACTCTGAAACAATTAAAAAATTCTCTAAAGGAGTGGGAACTTCTTCCTGGGAAGTTGTAGTGTCTTGAACCTCGCTCTGTTGAGGAGATTCCTCCGTAGAATGAGGGGCTAAAGGGGTGTTTTCTTCCATATTTTATGGAGGAAGTCCCTGTAGCCTCCGTGAACGACGTGGAGGGTCGATGTTGGTGAAAAAGGGTCGGCGAAAGAGATCTATGGCCAACTATCGAAAAGAAACAACATACGCTAATAGAATCTAAGAATATCAACCAAGCAAACAAGACCTTCTCTTGATGACCATACTAGTTGTTGATGAAATCCAACGTCGTGTGATCAAGTCAAGAAGGGGTGGGGATAGGGTGGAACAGTTACAATGGTGCCCTGCTTAACAGACTTACACCTTGGTGCAAGCTTCCACGCAGTAATTATGGATTTACCCTCTAAGGAGCCCGAGTGAGTTTGACCAATGTCTGCTCCAAGTACAGTGAGACTTCCCTTCACTGTCACCTTGTGTAATACCCTAAAGATTATGGCCACTAAGGTTACCAATTCACAGTCAGCCCCTGGGCGGGAACAATCAACAGTCCGATCCGAACGTACGGGCAGGGTATCGAGCCCGAAATCAACTAAAAGGATTCCACGCAATAATTGTGGATTTACCTTTAAGCGATCCCCATAATACGATCTGACCACCACAATCAATTAAACCATGGAGGGATAATCTCCGTAGCTCACCCGAATGCGACCTCGTGCGTAACCCCTGTGTGAGAGGGGGATCCCAGGCAGACTTATACGATAATTGGATTTGACTCTCCCTAACTTAGGATGCTAATGTTTGTTTTGGAAACTTTGGAGAGTTATGCTCACAGCCTAATCCAAAGTATTAAGCCTAGCCTACTGTTGGTGGAGGATCCTAGAAAAGAAAAAGTTCTAGATAATTTTTAATTAGCGTTCATTTTATAGCTGTTCTTTACTCAAAAGGGGTGCATGGAAGTGAAACAGATGGAATTCTTACTTAGTCCCAAAAAATGTATCAAAGATGATAAGCAATCATTTCTTTTTGATGAACATCTATCTAAGGGAGAGAGAGAGAGTTCTTTTCACTTAACAAGAACTAATAAGGAATGTCCTCAAACAATTTTTCTTCAATCAAATCCTGATGTGGTTCTAAAACTTTTGAGATACCTTCTAATATGCACAATCAATCATGAATATACTTCTTTATTGTTTGCATATGAATAATAATTAATTCAAAACAATGCTCGTCTTGCTAATTATCTTCTTGGATGAATGAAAATCAGACCAACACAAGCAAGAATCATACAAACAATACACCCTCTCGTTGCGATCAAAACAAGAAGCAAAAGAAAAGAAACAATAAAGGAAAAATCAAGAACTTCACACCAAAATAAATGTCGAAGAACAATGACCTTAACTAAAATCAAATGAAAAGATCTGTAGGCCTCTAATGACCTTTACCAACGTTTTTCGTTCAGTCAAAAAGGGAGAGAAAGACAATGCATAGGTTTCAAACTCCAAATGACAGAAAAACTCAACAACAATAGAGAAGAAGGCTACAAAATCCAAACAACAAGATGTTTTTTCTTCAAAAAGATAGATGTCAAAGCTGGAAAGGAAGAAGCATTGACTCACAAGGTGACCCAGCAAGAGAAACACAGAGGTAAAATCCTGAAAAAAGCAATTCTGGAAGGCTTATTGGCCAAAGGAGGGTTGGTGCTCTATTTTCAAGGACAAGGAGCATTATAACACTGTGTGTAAGGCACTCAGAGAGCGCTAGTGCTCTGTTAACATAGGGACAGGGGCGCTAGGTTCAGAAAGCTCCTAAAAGTATCAAAAATCCAAAAATTGCAGTTCAGTCTCGATAATCAAACTGAGTGTGATGGGGTAGGGAGTCAATTAGCTCATGAAATCAATCAAAAATGAGTGAACCAGGTCTAAAAACCATCAAGGGGTAAGACAAGGTCAATGAGGAGAAATCAAAACAAGAAGTTTCAATTTGAGGCTTCTCCCCAGTGGAGTCGCCAGTTTCTGTTGTAGGAAAATCTCCCTGCGGACAGGTAGATTGCCTCAAAGAGCTAGACCCTAACTCTAAGACAGAAATTGCTTAACGTGGACACTGACTTCCTTTCAAATCCATACAAACTAATACACGAGAAGGAAGGAGAATAGAAGTACCTCTTTATCGACGTTTGTCCCTGCATGCTCCGAGTTGAGCTCCA
>ML861671.1:0-23167 GCA_009831015.1 Picea engelmannii | reverse complement strand
ATATTAAAGCTGGAAAAAACAAAAACAAATATTAGAAACATATTAAAAAAAAACTAAAATAAGAAAACATATTAGGTGGATCGGGTGTTTGCCTGTCTCTTCTTCTTGGTGGCATGGTTGTAAATCTTTATCGCACCCTCTATCTGCAATATAAAAATAGAGAAGGGCTCTGATACCACAACTGACGCAGACATCCAGACCCGCAAGTTGGGATCCGCATAGGATCTTTTCTTTCCGGCCCCTAAGAGCTCGATTGGCTCTTTTATTTCCCTTTCGGAAAATCAACACCCACAACAAACCTCAAGGGAACCCCTCTTTTATTTTGGGATATTGGATTTCGTGATTTCATGAATCCCGTGGTCGAGCGCCTTATCTCTTCGACCTCTGAAACCCGAAATACTAATACTTTCCTTTCCTGATGTCAATTTCAGCTTTTAGGCTTTCACAAATTCGGGAGTTGCAATGACGTGCAACTCTTCTCTCGACCCCTGGAGTCCCGAACTTTCGACCTCCGATTTACTGAAATGCAAATGTTCCGGTCCTCCCTTCCTCTTCACGGTTTCGGGGTCCTCGAACCTCCGAACCCCGAAATGCCGAAATTTTGTCTTCTGAAATCCTTTCGAACTTTCACGTACCGGAAGTTTGATATGCTAAGGATCGAATGCTCTGTCGCTTCCGTATTCTGGTCTCCGAAGTCCCGAAATGCCGAAATGGTATTTCTCCTCCTCTGCTTTCACGACCCTCGATAGAAAGTCTCATGTGCTTCCACGTGTCGTCTTCTTCTTGTTCGGGTTTCCGGGTATCAGGAGTTTGGAACTCTCGAACCACCTTATGTCCTCGTAATCCTCGATTTTCCGAATTCTGATGTTCCGAAACACTTATACTCTTCCCCGCTCTTTCCACACATGAATACTTCTATTCGCGTTTCGGGGGTTTGATCAACCAATGATTTGGCTTACACTTCAGACTTTCGAACCCCGAAATGTCGAAATGATCTGACGTCCCTGGGAATATTGATCAACGACTGACGTTAATCTAAGCTATCCAAAGGATGGCTCTGTCCTGACCGTTATCCACCTAGCAGCTTCCGCAGATCCAACGATCTTCGTTGTTTCGGGAGTTCTCCTTGGAGAACCTCGACCGTCCAAATTCCTTCTTCAAGAACCTCTTCTCTGAGTCATCTCAGCGATCCTCTTCACTTTGACTTGGCCTCTGTACAATGACCAAAACTCCTCTCCTGCTCTTCAACACTTGAAGATGCTAACTCTCCTAAGCTTTCTTTCGCAAACTCAAATCTCCTAAGAGATGTATGCATGCACTCCTTGTGGCACTTCTTCAAATACATCTAAGTATTTGAATCCTCTGACTCTGTGCAACTCTCTCTGCAATAGTAGTCCTTTGCCTTAGTCTAGGAATTCTGAAATTTCGCCCAGCCTGCGCACGCCTTGCACGGCTTCTGTGACTTCTTGCACTCCTACGGAAAATGAGATCAACATTCTCCCTCCTGAGCTTTCAGAGATGAACTCTGAACCCGTCAACGCACTCCTTATGGACACTTCACTGCACTCCTTGCAGGAACTCTGACTCAAGAAGAGAAACAATTGAAACTCATTTCCTTACTCTCTTAGACTTCAAACACTTAACATGAAATCATACATACATAGCATAAAAGCAAATGCACAACAGAAAGAGTAAAACAACCATAAGCATAGCATTCACCATGTATACACAGAAAACATTTGAACCCCATGAGTCTGAATCAAAGCTTCATATATTAATTTCAGAACTTCTATACATGGATTCTTCTACACAACTCTCTGCTACATCTCTTCTCTATGCTTTATGATATTCTTGATAATGTTACAATGATACAAGATGACGGTGTTTATATCCGTTTTCCCTCCAGCTCCTAAAGTTGTCTAATCTAGAAATTTAAATCTACCTACTTTCATTAACTATGCATAAATGCCTTTTCATCCTACAGATGAGAGTTGATTTCTCAAGATCTGTTTACAATCTGGAAGTACGCCCTTCTTAACTATTACATTAAAGTTCGTGCATCCAAACTTTCAAAATATTGCAAACAATTTTAACATGTGTCAAAAATGCGATGGCGTTTGTCCCACGCTCGCTTGTTGCTGGTGATGCTCCTGCATCAGTCAGACCCGTCGGGGGGGGGCTGGGGTGATACCTGGTATCACCCTAACCCCCTGCCGACTTGGCCCAGGTCGCATGGGATGCCCACACAACTTGGACCATGCCTGCAAGGGGGCTTGGGTGATGCCAGACATCACCCCAGCCCCCTTGCGGGCCTGCCCCAGGTCGCATGGGTGCCTTTAGTTTATATATATATATATATATATATATATATATAGTTACATATCATATGTAACTATTTATTATTATTATTATGAAATATGTTTTTAATATTTGTTTTCTTATTTATGTTGTCTCCCTTTTTCTCCCTTTATTATGACATATGTTTTTAATATTTTGTTTTCTTATTTTTTTTAGTTTTTAATTGATCCAAAAAAATGAATTATATTTTTTTGGTAAATATTTAAAAATAATATTATTTAACTACAATTATTTTCTATATATTGAAGTAAAGGTAAAAAAATGTGTTAAAAAAGATATTTTCCACTATATTTAAAAAGTATGGAACCATAACTTAACTAAGGACACATAATTATATGAAAAAGCTTAATTTAAAAAAAAATGGTGTACACCATTTTTAACATTAGATGGAGCATGGAAATATGATTAAAAATATCATTGAATAAAAAAAAAATAGAAAAGTTTGAAAATAGATGAAAAAACATTGTTGAAAAAAAAAATTGAACAATTTGAAAATAAATGAAAAAACAAGAATTTAAAAAAAAAAAAAAAAAGTGGAAACCTTACGTATCAGAAAGTTTAAAATATCAAAAAAACACCTAAAAAGGGAGGGGGTGCTACCGGCAACACCATTTTTTAAAACGAGGTAAAAAACTTGACCCCCAAAAAAACGAGAACTCTGTAGAGTTCTCGTTAAGTTGGTAACTATGTTTAATGGTAGTAGTGGATCATTTCAATTAAATGACCATGATGATAACTTCTTGAAAGATCACTTTAATGCAACAAGGCATGCAATTCTTCTTTGAGAAAATATGGGTGAATTTTGACTAACTATAATCAATCATCCCCAATTGTGACAATAGATTATTTAGCTACTTTTGGCAAGCATTGTGGAGATTGATGGACACCACACTAAAGAAAAGTTGTGTCTTCCATTCATATTCGAAGGTAGTACATCGCACCATAGTTCAAATATGGCATGGAGGGTGGCAAAGTTAACAAGAAGTTATTCCCTCAGTAGTATATCAAAACCAACAAATCAAAATTTAGGAAAATACATTATACTTCTAGCCTTGAGCAAAGCATGGGAGTTAGTTTAATAGATTTTCTTGAGGTCCACTAACAACCAATGAGTGTAATGACTCTAATTGTTGTAATGGATCACTTCAAAGAAATGGTCATGATTATAACTTGCAAAAAGATTACTTTGGGCAACAAGTCATGAAATTGTTTTTTGAGAACATATGGGTGCATTTTGGCTTACTCTAATCAACCATCCCCAATTGTTATAGTGGATTACTTAGATACTTTTGGAAAGCATTGTGGAGATTGATGGACACCACACTGAGGAGAAGTATTTCCTTCCATCCATATACAAAGGTAGTAAATCACACCATAGTTCAATTATTGCATGATTTTAACCACAAATTTTTAAAGACTTCGGGATGCCAACATCCATATGTGTAGCATAGATACAATCACATGTTTTAAAGCACAATAAGAACTTCACCTTTTGAAGTGTGTGATGGATTCTTATTGAATAATCTATTACCCATTTTGGGACATATTCCAAAGGCAATGACTAGGAAGGAGGTTGTTGCATATGGGCAAGCAATAAGGATCTTTGTGCAAGAGTCAATGAAAGCACAAGGAAAAACTATTGTTGATTGTAGCTTCATGAGACATTATCCAGGTCATTCTCCTCTAGATTGAGTTGAGACGATCTATATGAGAGAGCCCATGTGATGGGTGTGTCATTCTCCTCTGGACTGAGTTAAGACGATCTGTGAGAGAGCCTATGTGTTGGGTGTGCCCATGTGATGGGTGTGCGTCAAACTCTGGAATGAGTTGTGATGACGTGTGGTCTCTTGTCTACTACTCTGGACTGAGTTGAGATGACTTGAGATGGTCTCCTGCCTTGTACTCCTATGGACTTAGTTGTTTCGTCTTGAGATGGTTCTCCAGATGGTACTCATGTGGACTAAGTTGAGTTAATATGTTGAGAGTGGCGTCCCTGTGGGTGAGCACGGGTGGACGTGTCCCTAGTGGCTGAGCACTAGAGGATGTGTGAGATCCCTTGCTATATTGTCAGAGAGTGAGACTTTGGTAAAACCCTAATTGTGTTGTAAATGGTACAAGTCGACCCCACCATGCAAAGATAATTGATATTGTGTAATTATTAATTATATTATTAAGTTGTACAGGTCGGACCTATTGTGCCAAGTGTCATGTCTATTCGTTGAGTTAAGTTTTGTATAAATAAGAGATAGATCCACATTGTGGATCACATCTCTCACTAACTCAACGCATGGTCTGAAATTATGAGGACTGCAATTCGCACCTTTCTAGGAGCTAGTTTTCTCAATCTTAGAAGCACCCAGGCCCTTGTGTGTTAGGTTTTGGTGGTGGATGGTGGATCTTCTCTTGGAAATATAAGAAAAGGATTGTTGGGTTTTTTCCCTTGGTTGAGAAGGGTTTTCCCAAGATACTTCTTGTGTTCTTGTGCATGGTTATTCTTCTTGTGATCTTGGTTTACTGAAACTTGTATTGTTGTTGCAAATGGTTATGTTTCAGTTAATGCTAAATTGAAATAAACTATGTGCATCAACTTAACCATAAAAAAATTAACACAGTATCAAAGCGGTGTACTTGAAGATGAATTTTTTCACAGTCAAAGAAGGAAGACATGGACAGTTAAAGGCTACTAAAACCCCTATTGTTGGTGTAAGGAGAGGGTCGAACCTCCCTTAACCTCTCTGGTGAAAGTTTAAAGCAGGTTGAGCATTGTTGAGGGTCTTAAAAGGAGACTGTAGCATAGAGAAACCCCTCTAGGGATGTCGCAGCCAGAAGAACCCCTAAACAACATACCCATAGGAGGCTTAACAACAGACCTAACCATGGATTTAAAGACTATTTTTGTGATAGAGTTGGGCATGTTCTAAGGTTGTTCTGAGGCAGGGAAATATGAGGCATCTAAGGCAAATTTTTGAGGCAACAAGGTCTAGTTTGAAGCATGTTCTAAGGCACAAGTCTGAGGTAGACAACAAATTCTCTGATCAAGGTAAGTTCTTTGATCAATGTGTTTATGAATCTATAAAGTTTGTTCCAGATCTGGTTGAGGCCTACTTCTAAGGCAAGTGAGGCCTATTATGAGGCAAACATAAGACTAGAACTAAGGCGCAGATCTGAGGCTATCTGAGGCAGATCCAAGGGTAAATTCCAGCAGAGAATATGTAACAAAATGAAGCAGTTTTAGGGTGAGTCTGAGGTTGTGAAAGAGGGAAAATATGAGGTATGTTCAAGCATGCAATAAGACTGAATTTCATACATGTTCTAAGATTAAACAAGGGAAAATTTGGAGTTTTGATAAAAGGTAGATCTTGTTGATGATTACAGTTGTGTGAGACATCCTCCAGGACACAGACTGGTTGAATCGACCTGAGAGAGATCCCATGAGTTGGGTTTGTGGTTCCTATCTGAAACAGAACTGGAACGTAGTGATGGCCTCCTCCTTACAGAGACTTGAGAATAACTCCAGATGACTCTCCTGTGTAACACAGTGAGAAAGGAGATCTGTTGAGTTAGACATGCATGTGGTTGAGCACAATGTGAACGTGTGAATTCCCATGAGCTAAGTGTGTCGTTATGAGACAGAGATCAAAACGATGTATTAGTCTCCTCTTAGCAGAGAGTTGAGATGATGAACTACATATGACTCTCATGTGTAATGTAGTGGGAAAGAAGATCTGTTGAGTTAGGCGTGCATGTGGATGAGCACAGTTGATCATGATCCTAGTGGATGAGCACTAGTGAGTGTGGTTCTCCTGTGAGATGTGGTGATATAGAGATGTGGACATCCTTGTGGATGCGCCCCTAGTGTTTGAGCACTAGTGGGTGTATGATATCCCTTGCTATATTTTTCAAGAGTCAGACTTACTTGTAACCCTATTTGTAAAGTAAAGGGTATAGGTAGGCCCTACCTTAATGTAAAAGATAATTAATGTAAAAGATAATTAATATAAAAGATAATTAATATGGTAATCATTAATTATATTTTGAGTTATTGAGGTCGACCCTATTGTGCCAATAGACACATCATTTGATTTGACAAGTCTTATATAAATAAAGGTGAATCCCCATTGAGGAAACACACTTATTATTGTGGCATCTCATGATTTCAGAAGTTGTGGTTTGAAATTATGAGAATTACAACACCCTCTTGTGTGCTAGGTTTGGTGATGGTGTGGGAGGTCTTTCTATTGAGGAATATAGCAAAGGATTGGTTGGGTTTTCTTCCCTTGTTGAGAAGGGTTTCCCAGGATAATTCTTGTGTTCTTGTGCATGGTTATTCTTCTTGTGATCTTGGTTTGTTGCAGTAGTTGTGGTTCAAGTAATAGTTAAATAGAAAATTTAAAGAGAATACATGAGCCATAACTCATTAAAAATCCAACATGGTATCAGAGCAGGCTTGAAGAAGACCATTGCACATTAAAAATTGAAGGTAAGGTCTGCCAAAACTCTGTTGTAGGTGTGAAGAGAAGAGGGTTGAACCTCTCCTTAGAAAAAAATTGGTAGATAATGAGGTCAGACCCCTCTTGACAATTTTGTGGTAGATGAAGAGGGCCAGGTATTCTTTATGTGGTGAATTTAACCCTTGAACAATAGCCAAGGTGTATGGAAAAGAGGTTGGAGCCTAGGAGAAGGGTCGGACCCCCTAAATATGGAAGGAGGAAGGAACTCAGCCTGTTATGGGGGCCCTCTAAAGCTATCACGGAAATACCCTAACAACTAACACTTAAAGAAGAAGGGACAACCCCCTTCTAAGGTGAAAATTAATGTTGTCGCAGCCCAAAAATAGAGGTATCAATTGGCCTGAAATTGTAGACCTATGGAAACAGTCAACTGAGGTAGAATATTGGATGTTTTAAGGTGAAATATAAGGCTGCCACAACCAAAAGAAACCCTATGACAGGTACCCTAAACAGCAGACCTACAAGAAGAGGAGGATCAGGCCAAGGCTGGTAGAAAAACTAAGTTTTATAAGCAGTAAAGTGAAGGTCGTTAGGCATGTTCTTGTTGTAGAAATACCATAGACTTGGAGGGCCATTACCCTTGTCTAGTGATCATACCTCAAATCCGATGTCGAGCTCTTTTGTGCCATACTCAAATGGCATTACAGAAATTTGAAGCTGGCAGACTTTTAAAATTGTTGGAGATCGATATTCTGAGGCAATTTCTAGTTGACAAGTTCATGCATGAAGAATATTATTTTCGGATCTTATTAGTGTTGTCTCAAGAATGAATGAATGCTAAATTTATGGATTTTATTAGTGTTTTCTCAAGCATGGATGAATTCTAAATTGATGGATTTTATTAGTGTTGTCTCTTTCCTATGATGTTCCATCTACCCTTGAAGTTACCTCCATAGGAAATTATAATCGCTTGAAGATATTGAAGAAAAGAGTGGATCAATGAAACTTACTAAAACACAAAGACCTATGGACAAGTCAACATTCTGAGCTATATCTATGTTTTCCTATTGCTCCATTCTACCATCCTTGATGGCATATATTGATGCAAGTATTTAATGGTGGTGTTGGTGTATATCCCAGCAAACATAGAAGGATGTTTATGACTTTCCCAAGTTCATTTAAGATGTTGATTACGGACCAGATTGAAACCCTTAAATACAGATTTGAAGTCAAGATGTAACAGTGTTGAGCAGCAGCAAGAGTTACAAGGATAGTTACAACAGGGTGTTTGGAATTTTGTCGAAAGTCAACAATGGACATGACCTTGATAAGCTAAAAAAGTCATAGTGAGTTAGACCACCAACAGAAGGGCAGAATTGCTAATATGTGACACTCTCATATTAGATGTAGCAGTAAAGGTTGATGCAAACTTCGTCAGAGACTTGTGTGGTATGGGTGGCTACAAGGAAAACAAGCGATGAACGTCATTTATCATCATGGCATTGACAAACAAGCATAACTTCCATTAGTGTTCACTCTCAGGTATGCACTTGTATATATATATTATTTGCATCATTGTCATAAGGGTACTTGCAGGAGGAAGGAACCATTGGTTGAATCATGGACCCAAAGAAGTCTCATTGCATTCAGAAGAACAACACACTGGAAGTGAAGACTCCAGGTTTGATTGTTTTAATTATCATGCCTATAACCTACATTTCTAAGGTTTCTACATTACAAGTAGGTGTTGTAGCTATGACAACAATCCTTAAAATGTTTTGATTCTAGAGATGTACTTATGAATCTCCACTAGAAGATATTCTTGTCTTTTTTCCTTTCATTTGCTTTCTTGTTCTAGGTAGGTTAGCAACAAAGGAAGATGTTTATCCTTCATACTTCAAAAGGAGTCAAACTAATTGAGAAAGAGAGGAATTATCTTCTTCCTCTTCAGCAGTCCAAAGGGAGATAGTCATTGATACAGTTGATCCAGTTGATATTACCAGGGCCATAAAAGGCCTGTCTGGGATTGACAAACTCTACAAGAGGCAGAAGATATGCAGCTGATGGAAGTGTCGAGAAATACAAAAAAAGAATTGCAGTCAGAGGATACTCACAAGCAAAGGGAGTGAACTATGATGAGACATATTGATCTAGTAACTCGATGCACTCCCATCTATACTACCATCCATGAGTTGGAAACTACATCAGATAGATGGATTCTGGATGAGTTTGGGTTTCAGCAACAGTGTTGCTAAACCAAAACTATATTACTACATTTGTGATGAAAGCCTGATTTTGATGACTTGTTCAGGAAGTCGTGTTGTTGGATACAAGTAAGCTTTGACTTATGATTTCGAGATGAAGGATATGAGTATGATACACTACTTCTTAGTGTTGGCACTAGGAGTCACCTTCAGATTGCATGGAAGGCAAACCCAGTACCCATCAAGTTTATAAGTGAATGTAAAGGTGTTTAAAGGGTCAAATGGAAAAGTACTCAAATGATAATGTTCTAAGAATTTGAGAAGAAGGAACGGATGAAGGGGGGGTTAGCACTAGGAGTCGCTTTCAGATTGCATGGAAGGCAAGCCCAGTACCCATCAGGTTTATAAGTGAAAGTAAAGGTGTTTAAAGGGTCAAATGGAAAAGGACTCAAATGATAATGTTCTAACTCAGATAACAAGGCTAGCATGCACCATCAATCAAGGTCTTGGCTAAATTCAATCAGTAGTTTGGGAGTAAGTATGAATGGAGGGAAGACTTGAATAGGAGAAGTGTAGGGACTACTGTAAACATCAGGTCTACAAAATCCTAAGGAAGAAAGTTTCTTAACACAAAATCTTCTTGAACTGAGAAACTAAGGAAGCTAAATAAACATCATGATAACATAATGATCAAACATCCATCATAAAATCACCACAATCATTCATGTGAATCATTCAAAGCATGAACATTTAGCAACAGAAGCAAATAAGATTAAAGATAAGATGATTTATATTAGTCAAAATGTCTTAAGTCCAGTACATCACTAGATCACAGTTACTTCATCAAAATATTACAGCCTAAGGGAGCCTTGCTCAACCATCCCAACCTACTAAAGCAATCGATCTATCTATTTATAAAAAAAGGGAGGTAAAAAATGGAGGTACGATCCGACCTCCTTCCCTTGAAAAAATCTAAACCTTTATTTGATTTAACAACTTATCTAGCCACCTATGCTATAAACAGGAAAATGTTGGTGACTAATCCAACTGAACTTCAAACTAATTTAATTTTCTTTTGTTGCACAGCTCCTTGTTTTCCATGTGTCCTTCAAAGCATGTGGTTGTCTTCATGATGCCAGATGTTGTTTCTACATCCTTTTCCATCATCAATTAATCCAAAATTTGTTATCTTGGTCCTCCTAGATCCCTGGTGTTTGTTGGCAGCTTCCTTGGGTAGTGAATCTGGGTAGCGCACTACAATGAGAAAAGGTAGCGCCTGTAGGTAGCGCCACTATGATGCATATGTGTGCAAACTTTTTCCCTCTGTGAAATATTCGGTAGCGCCTGTAGGTAGCATCACTATGTTGTGTATATGTACAGACTCTGATCTTTGTGCAATATTAGGTAGCGCAGTTAGGTAGCATCATTGTGTTGCGCATGTATGGAAATTGTGTTCTCTGCTAAATATTAGGTAGCGCCACTTACGCTGCGTCTGTGTTCCAACTCTATTCTCTGCCCAATATTAGGTAGCAACATTAGGTAGTGCCACTTACGTTGCGTTTGTGTACAGGTTTGGGTAGCATTTCCAAAAACGCAGTGCCTTCAATATTGAACATGAGCAGAGAAATTTGTGTTCTTTCATGATGACAAAACCATTTTACTTAGGTGCCTTGACCATACAATAGGTAGTGCCTTTTACCACTGGGTGAAGCTAGTACTTAGAAAAAACTCAAAATCCAGATAGCTAAACGCTTAGAAGCCTATATAGATGTCAAAGATAATATTTGCATATCAGTTAACCCTCCCAAAAAGGAACCATCCTAAAAAATGGAGCTTACCTTTAACCAGCTATTTTGTCATTTTGACACTTAACCTCGCACTATTTTTGGTAGAAAGAAGATCTTCAATTGACACAACAGTCTTCTTCTTCTTAGCATTGATAGGCTTCTTCAGTGTAGTTGTGCTCTCCTTAGCTGTTTGTTTGTCATCCTCAATGGAAAATTCAACCAACGCCTGTAAATTTATTTGGGCTACCTCATCTTGAAATTTCTTCAGCTTTGTCTTTAGCTTCTTGTTCTAAGACTAAAAGCCTATTTTCTGTCTATAAAGATTATTTAGATGTCTATGAAGGGATTGGGCCCTTCTTGTTGCAAACCTTGCCAAGTCAAGGGTGTGGCTGTAGCCATCCATAAGCTCTGTCATCTTGGCTCTGTCAGACATGGCTTCCTTTTTCAATTGAGCCACTTCATTTCTTGAATCTTTAAGTTGCCTGATAAGTCTCTTGAAGGTTTGACTTCCAGGAGGAGCAGTGTTATGCACAGTCTCAAGAGGTTTTTTCTCAGTCTCCTCTTCCACCTGCATGGGAAGTGTCTTGTCCACCTCATCAGGTTTCTTGGTGGCTTTGCTTTTACCTTTCTTCCTCTGCACAAGAGTTTCTTCATTTCTTATCACAGGCTTCTCAAAGTCTTTCACAGAGGTTTCATATTTTCTCTCCAAAGGTCTTTTAGTACCTTTACCTTTCCCTTTCTATACAAAAGCTTCTTGTTTTTCTTCCACAGAATTTTCTATGTTTTTTCCCTTCTTCTTTTGAATAGGGGTTTCTGGTAAGTATTGATCTTTGAAAACCTCCTTAGGAATTGATGACCTTGTGAAAGGTATTTTACCCTTGATTTCGACAACTAGAGGAGAAGAGGGAAAGAGAAGATTCTTCCCTCTCTTATATGTATCTTTGTTAGAAGAAGGAACCTCTTCTAACCCTGGTGGAGGAGGTGGTGAAAAATCTCTGTGTGGAGAAGGACACACTTCCTCCTCAACTTCTATCACCTGCTTGTTGATCTCTGAAACTTGAACAGGGGCTCTGCCCTTTCTCTTCCTACTAGTCCCTGCTTTAGTAGCACTGGTGGGTGACAAAGGACTTGCCTTCTATGATTGAGGAGTTGGTGCTAGATCCAACTTGAAATGAGAGGTAACAACAAAATGCTCCCATGAAATCTCTTTCTTACCCAATTCCTTAGAGACTAGAATTCTGATTAATCCAGAGTGGAAAAGGCTAGAATCTACATCTTTAGATTTGGCTTGTATTTTGTCTGACATCTTACCCATACTCCTCAACAAGTAATAGGGAATATTCATCTCAACCTTACCAATAAAATGTAGCAACAACCTTATATGGTATTAGTACAATGTATTAAATCTCCCTTCACAAGTAAAATATCTTTGTATGATCTTTAATAATCTATCAAATTGTTCAATCAATTGACTCCTTGGCATACTTTTGGACAAATCATTGGCTTGATATTCAGGTTTTAAAAGATCTTTTGCATAGGCTGAACTCAAATCCATGGCTTTGAACCACTTTTCACTTGTAATGGGGATCCCTGTTGCAGCTGAGATAGAGGCTTTAGTCACCTCAAACTCCAAATCCCCAACCTTGGTTTTCTTGCCATCAAACTGTAATGAAAATTGTCTTGCTACCTCTGGATGACCTCTCTACATGTTTTGACAAAAAGAGAGGCACCCTACTCTTTGAAAGGCCTCTCTTGCCATGGGCTCTATATCAAAAAGATGCACACCCACCAGTTTTGTCCTAACCACCTTGCCACCTTTGTGTGTCTTCCTCGATTGAGGAGTCTCCATGGCTTAGAATGAGGGATTTTAAGAGGCTTAAGGGATGGTAATGACCAGGAAGGCTTTGAATCGGGCTTCAAATATATAAGGCTGACCCTTTTAGACAGACTGATGTTAGTAAGCCAAGCTCGACTTTAGGAATTATACCCTTAGGCTTGTACAGATATTCTTGAGTGTAAACAGTGAGGGGCAATCCAAAATTGGCTCTTTGCAATGAGTAAAAAACGCTAAACTCCAATGATGAAAGGAAGCAAGGGAGGCAGAGAGGGTTTAAGCAGCGCCTCTGGGTAGCGCAACGCATACACATAGGATAGGCTATTTGCATGGCTTGTGATTTCAATGGCTAAGGAAGGAAGAAATAAATTGATTTAGACACAGGCAATGAAGATACAGATCTGAAAAATAAAGAAGACAAACCTATCATGCAAAGATGAGTCCCTTATGACTGTGCAAACTTGGAAAACCAAAACCCGAGCGCAAATTTCTTGTGAAAATTAATATGCAGAGGGGGGAGACACATGATACATGTGGAGTAGACACATGTTGGAATCTTCAACGAAATCTCAGGATGAGATTGTGAAAACTTCGGCCCTCAGACCCACTTCATTCTCAAACTTGGTTGCCTTGTTGTCACCTGATCAGAACTTGTGAGTTTGCACAGTGCATCACTGTCGAGCCTTTCAAAATTATAAACCGTTACCAGGGCTCGTAAATTCAAGATATGGAAAGCATATTTAACTAACTGTTGGCACTGAAAACAAGGGACATGACATCAGTCGTGAAAATCATGACTTGAGTTGGGAGTATGATGAACTGGATAGGTGCTATGGAACTACTTTATGAGTAGGCAGCGTTTCCAATTCAAAAAATGATTAGATAGGTAAGTGAGGACGATGAGGCATGCTTATGAGGTCATGAGTGAGGGGAGAGGTGTGTCACATCATTCTAATCATGGGAGGGATCGACCTAGAGACAAGTCATGAAAGGGACCAAAAAATAAACCATGAACTAAAATGGTTCAAGGATCAAAAACCAATTTGAGGATCAAACTAGAGCTAAGACTCAAAACTTTAATCATCTAAGGGGTCCTACCAAACATAAACTAATAAGGGGATGAAACTTTAAAAGAAAATTAAAATCTAAGACTTAAAAGGAATGAAAACAAACTAAAAGACCCAAGGCAATTTAGTGTGATAACACTTGAGACAAGAAGTATGACAGAGGACCGATGAAATTTTTCCTGAGTCAAGGAAAATATATAGTGGGAATATTAAAGAAGTTCAGTATGACATAATGAAAATCCACGATGATGGATTTGAAGAAAATGAATGATGATGATTCAAATGAGATTGATCCACAGCTGATTAGATCATTGTTGTATTCAATTAACACCGGACCTGATTCATGTTATCCAGTGAATGTGCTTAGTCAATCCATGAGTCAACCGAGACAAACTCACTGGATAGCAGTAAAGCATGTATTGAGATATATACGAGGCACAATTGGATATGGCATGAGATATGCCTCCAGTGTGAACTTGAGTTTGAAAGATATGCCGATACAGATTGTGCAGAGAGTATAGTGGACCGAAAGAGAACATTTGGTTGTTGTTTTACCGTGAAGGTTGTCATGGTTTCCCGGTGTAGCAGGAAACAAAGATTCATGGCCTTGAATACCACAGAAGCAGAGTATATATCATTGATTATGTGAAGCAGTGCAGCTTCATAAACTTTTGACAGATGTACTTGATCATGAGATGGATTCTATGATTATAACCAGAGTTGTGTCAAGCTCTTTGAGAAACTTATGTTTCATGATATATTCAAAACATGTTGAGATAAAATATCATTTTCATAGACATGATGTAGAGGAAAGAAGTACACGTGTTGTACCTTCCTACACATGAATAGATTGTAGACACCTTCACCAAACTGACTTGGTGAAGAATACATCTCTAGTTGAGAGGGAGTGTTGATGACTACATCCAAAACAAAGTTTGAGTACTTCTATGCGAGACTTGGTATGATGGAGAATGCCTCCCTAACTGAGAGGGAGTGTTGATTATTACAGCTACGTGAGACATCTTCCATGACACAAACTGATTGAGTCGACCTGAGAGAGAGCCCATGAGTTGGGTGTGTGGTTCCTATCTGAGACAGAACTAGAACATAGTGATGGCCTCCTCCTTACAGAGAGTTGAGAATAACTCCAGATGATTCTCCGGTGTAAGACAGTGAGAAAGGAGATATGTTGAGTTGGACATGCCTGTGGCTAAGCACAATGTGAACGTGTGAATTCCCATGAGCTAGGTGCATCGTTATGAGACAGAGATGAAAACGATGTATTAGCCTCCTCTAAGCAGAGAGTTGAGATGATGAACTCCAGATGACTCTCCTGTGTAATGCAGTGGGAAAGAATATCTGTTGAGTTGGGCATGCATGTGGATGAGCACAGGTGAATGTGATCCTAGTGGTTGAGCACTAGTGAGTGTGGTTCTCCTGTGAGATGCAATGAGATAGAGATGTGGACATCCCTGTGGATATGCCCCTAGTGGCTGAGAACTAGTGGGTATATGAGATCCCTTGCTATATTGTTCAAGAGTCATACTTACATGTAACCCTATTTGTAATGTAAAGGGTACAGGTCGAACCCACCTTAATGTAAAAGATAATTAATATGGTAGTTATTAATTATATTTCGAGTTATTGAGGTCGACCCTATTGTGCCAATAGACACATCGTTTGATGTGACAAGTCTTATATAAATAAAAGTGAATCCCCATTGAGAAAACACACTTATCATTGTGGCATTTCATGATTTCAAAAGTTGTGGTCTGAAATTATGAGAATTACAACACCCTCCCTCTTGTGTGCTAGGTTTGGTGATGGTGTGGGAGGTCTTTCTCTTGAGGAATATAGTAAAGGATTGGCTAGTTTTTCTTCCCTTGTTGAGAAGGGTTTCTAGGGATAATTCTTGTGTTCTTGTGCATGGTTATTCTTCTTGTGATCTTGGTTTGTTGCAGTAGTTATCGTTCAAGTAATAGTTAAACAGAAAATTTAAAGAGAATACATGAGCCATAGCTCATTAAAAATCCAATAGATATGAGGAAGTATATCATCCAAATTCTAAACCTGAGTTTGAAGACATTTTTCGTTTTGAGGTAAAATTTTGAAAACTTGTTTCAAGATTGATCCTTGAGGTGACTTCCTGAGTGTGTGCTATAAGTGCATCATATTCAAGCTCTAGTGAGGAGACTAAACTTGCATCTAGTGATGTGAAAGGTTTCAAGCCCTTGTCACTATGCGAGAAGAGAGGAAAGTAACTTTAGCCACCTCAAAAGAAGTCAAGGAATGAAAGCAAGAACAACGAGGAGTTCTTCTCTATATCAACTTTCTCAGGAGGACCGAAAGCAAGATTGAGCATGATTGTAGACTAAAGTAAGTTTGTGATACTTTCCTTATTTTGATCATTACTCTGTAGTAGCTTGCATTTTATAGTGAAGGGTATTATCCCTGGTGTGGGAGCCCTCATGACTTGGACCATTATCCCTGGTGCGGGAGTCCAAATTTTCTTGGTTGGTTGTTATCCTAGTACAAGAGGCTATTTTGGGTGTTATCCCTATGGGAGTCCATCTTGGTTATTATCCTAGTACAAGAGGCCAAATTTCTTATTTCATTATTGAAGGGCCATGATCCCTGGTACGGGAGTCCAATTATTCTTGGTTGGTTATTATCCTAGTACAGAAGGCCATTTTCATTGTTATCCCTACGGGACGTCATCTTGGTTATTATCCTAATACGTGAGGCCAACAAAGTACTGTAGAGGCAATGGAGGACTTGAGAAGACATGGGATGTCTCCAGGTTAGCAAAACCAGAAAAGGAAGATGTCTATCCTTCAGACTTCAGAGGGAGTCAAAAATATTTGAGAAGAAGGAAGAAACAATACCTTCTCCCCCTTCAACAGTTCAGAAGGAGACAATTATTGATCCAATTGATCCAGTTGATATTGTAGCTCTAGCTGATGATTCCCAGAGACATGGTAGTAGGCCAAGAGAAGCCTACATGGGCTCGACAGACTCTGCTAGAGGCAGAGGTACATGTAACTCCTCGTGATACATTCCGAGAGAGCAAGAGATCACAGATATTTTCGAGCTATGTTCCAACTATGAGCCACATCATTGATAGTGAACCTTCTTGTCATGGAGAAGCAGTAGGACAGTAGTTTTGGAAAGATGCCATGATCGAAGAGTATCAGTCCTTCTTGAAGAATGATGTGTGGGATATTGTTCCGAGACCGAAAGGGAAGTCTGTAGTGACTTCCAAGTGGATCTATAAGATCAAACATGTAGTTGTTGGAAGTGTCAAGAAGTACAAAGCGAGATTTGTGGCTAGAAGATTCTCTCAGGTGGAGGGAATAGATTATGAGGAGACATTTTCTCCTATTTCCCGATATCCATCCGTACGATTATTTCTTTTGTTGCATCCATGGGTTGGAGACTACATCTGATGAATGTAAAGACAAGCCTTTCTCAATGTGAGATTGAGGAAGAATTTTACATTGAGCAGTTAGATGGATTTGTGACACATGAGAAGTCTCATGTATGCAGGTTGAAGAAAGCCATGTATGGACTAAAATAGGCACCTCATGCATGGTATGAGAAGATTGATGGATACTTGATGAGTTTGGGATTCAACAAGAGTGTTTTTGATCTAAACCTATACTACAACATTGTTGGTGACGAGTGCCTGATTTCGGTGCTATATGTGTTAACATATTACTCGTCAATTCAGAAAGACTTATTGTTGAATGCAAGTGTGCATTAGCTTATGGATTCCAAATGAAGGACCTTGGTATGATGCACTACTTCTTGGACTAGAAGTGTGGCGAGAGGACTAATGAGATCCTCCTATGTCAGGAAAAATACACAGTTGAGATATTGAAGAGATTCGATATGACAGACTGCAATTACATGCCTACACCGATGGTGATGAATTTGAAGAAGATGAACGAGGCTTCTTCCGAGTCAAGTGAGATTGATCAACATATTTACAGATAGTTGATTGGATCATTGATGTATCTGGTTAACACTAGACCTGATATATGTTATGTAGTGAGTGCACTCACTTAGTTTATGAGTCAGCCGAGACAGACACACTAATAGCAGGGAAGAATGTGTTGAGGTATCTACGAGGCACAATTGGTTATGGCATGAGATATGCCTCAGGTGTAGACATGAGATTGCAGGGATATGTCGATGCAGATTGGGTAGGGAGCACAGTGGACCAGAAGAGTACCTTTGGTTGTTGTTTTACTTTGGGATATGCCATGGTTTCCTGGTACATCAGGAAACAGACTCATTTGGTTTTGAGTACCGCAGAAGCAGAGTAGATTGCATTATGTGTGGCAGTATGTGAAGCAGTGTAGTTTTGCAAGCTCCTTGCAGACTTATTTAGTCATGAGATGGATTCCATCGTTATCCATTGTGATAACCAGAGTTGTGTGAAGCTCTCCGGGAATCATGTGTTTCACAATAAATTGAAATACATTGAGATCAAATACCATTATATCAGAGATATGGTGTAGAGGAAAGCACTACATGTGTAGTACCTTTCTACACACGAGCAAGTTGCAAATGTCTTCACCAAACCGCTTCCCAACACGAAGTTCAAGTACTTTTGTGAGAGACTTGGCGTGGTAGAAGAATGTTTCCCTAACTGAGAGGGAATGTTGTTGATTGCAACTTCATGAGACATTCTCCAGGTCATTCTCCTCTGGACTGAGTTGAGACGATTGTTGAGGAAAATATATGAAATTACCTTAATCAAGCATTTCCTGATCTTGCTTGGCTAATGCAAGATAGTCGATAATGTTACCCTATGTTTATAGCCTCAAAAAGTGTTTCCCAATCCACAAGTATTAATTACAAGGGGTTAGGCTAGTTTTTTTAATAAAAGGATTGTTGCAAAAATATAACATTTTTATACCATTTTCTGAATAATACAGATGCAAAAAGTAAATGTGGAGACAAAAACAAAAATACCAAGTCACATAACAACACAGGTGAGACAGAATAACAATCGCTTATTTCATTCCAAGAAATCAAAAGAATTGTTCTCTTTACAAAAATCCCTGAGGGAGTTTGGACCAAAGTCAAACTTAGATATCCCCGATGAAAACCATACAAAAGGACTCTGACAGGTAGTAAAAATTGAACTTTAAAATCTGGATCAACTTGCCACAGATTGTTGTCCACTCAACTCTGCACAATATGCTTTATCAATAATGAAATTTAATTCATAAACAGACAAGTCTACACAAACTATCAAAGATAGATCAACACCTCTAAAAAAAAGTGTCTGAATGATGTAATACAGCTTTGAATCTTGTTGTCTATAATAGGACCCTGCTGTCATAAAAGAGAATTAGGCTTTTAATGAATTGAAGAATGAATGAAAACTGAACTATCTCAATAAAACTCAAGAGCAAACCTTAGTATGTTTTCTCATTCTATTCTCCATTTTTCTTCTTTCTCATTTGGATTTTATACATTCCAAATTAGTTGAAGTAGTTCAACCACTTCATTTAGTTAAGTTAACAAAAACTCAACTAACGTTTAGTTTAGGGGAAGAATTAATAATAATAATAATAATAATAAGGGTCTTTTAATAAATAATAACTAGTAGGTGGGATCCATTCTAACTCTCTTTAATTTATTTAGCAAAAATAAACATAACTAGAAAATAAATCAGACACATCCCTCCTTGTGGCTCCCATAATCATCTCCATAATTTGAAAATTAAATATCAATGATATTTCAAATCATATCCAAACATATAATATCCAAAAATAGTATGTTGTCCAAAACCTTCAGCAATCCACTGTCCTCAATAAAACAATAATAAAGTAAAATAAAAAATTGTATTTGCCACTTTGAGAGACAATTTTCCCTTTGTTGTTGTTATCCCCTTTTGACTTCTCTGAATTAGCCTTAGGCTGTGTAGAGCCTTGAGGCTTGATCTCATTGATGACATGAGAAAATCCATCTCTCAAGTGCATGCGGGATGAAACAGATTTGGTTGAATCACTTGAGGGAGAGGAGGGGGTAGCAACAGTTTTTCCTTTATCATGCATATGGTGGGCTTCGGTTTTGAGTATTTTGCGTGCATGGGAGGACTGTACAAGTGAGTGTGCAGGGGAAATCTGGACATTTGGGTTAGCATGTGGAGAAGGAGTGGGTAAAGACAAATTTGGCTAGCCACGATGTTGGGAGACTGTTGGGTGAACAATCTCCTGCCATCCGTCATTCTTGGGAACTGCAGGTTGCAATGAAACATGAGGGGGCACAGGGATACCAGAGACATGTTGGGGTTGAAAGGGAGGCCTCTCTGCTCTAGGTTGGACTACCCTTTGTCTAATCCAATTAAAAAATCAAGCTTGGAAGAGATGGTTTAACTCTTGAGGATCTGCATCGAAATGTATTAAGAATCTTGGCCTTCTAGGCCATTTGTTCCAATTCCCTATGCCCTTGTTATTTCGGCCTGAATTCCTCTACTGAAGAAGATCATCATGTATGTAGCGTTTATTAGCAACTAGCTTCTTAAACAAACCATACATGACAATCTCTTAATATGAAACAAATTTTGGCTCAGCAATCACATCAAACCCATGCAATCCAATCCATAAAATTCATCTAATAATTGTCAATGAGCAGGGGGTGAATTAGGGTTCTAGGATATCTGAGGGTATTGTATTGAACAAAAAGTGGAAAAAATGAAAGGGAGTAAGAACACGATTACTGCTCAACAATTCATTAAACAGTCGACTATGCAACAATAACAAAACATATCAGTTGTGATCCATCTCTGTTTTATTTCTTAATCAATGTAATACATAGTTTTAATTTAATTTTAAGAACAGGGCGTGAAAAATGAATCTGGGATTGTGAGGGGATTTGTAATGAGCGAAAAAATGAGAAAATGAAAGGGAATCAGATGGATATTGTTCTTAAAATAAATTAAATAAATCAACTATCATAACCCTGTTCAACTTTTAATCCACAAAGCATCCAATTCAAGACCAAAACATTCATTGTTTCTCAACTTCATCAAACTGCTTGTTGTCTCCATAATAATTAAATTTCCCAAAAAACCTCAATTTATAACAGTCTGTGCATTATAACTTGTATAAACATTTCCATTCAACAATATTGTATATTATAACGTCGATATCTTCCTTTTTAAAATAAATAGAACATGTAGAGCTAATGTCTTCCTTTTTAAAATAAACAGAACATGCACAACAATATGCTCAACCTGATAATCAATAATGCACCACGATAAAAATTCAGCAGTCATTGTTCATCAAATTACAATCGGGCCCGATTTAAATGTACAGAGGTGTCGATTGTTCTTCAATCATACCAATCGACGAAATCTTGAATTGATAACAACAGTCAACCCAAACCTAAACCTCGAGTTTGATCTATGCATATATAACTTCCCTTTTAAACAATTGGTAGTATGCACGATGATTCCAATATAAATATATCATATATGAAGCAAACATAACTAAATTGTCACACAAACACCCCTTTAACTTGTCAGAACCCTGATCGGGCTTAGTAAAATTCACACAGGTGTCTTCTTATGCAATCAAGACCACGTTGGATAAAACACAATGATCGAAACCATAACAAATAGAAAGACGGTCCTCGACTGTATGCAACCATTCATTTCCTTGTTTTATTTGTTTAACCAATTTCATCACAGAAGGACCTCACAGAGATTCGACCAAAAGGGATGGGTTTATAACGAGAGAGCATGTCTCCTTAAAATTCCACAATCATTAATTGATAACTCGACACTTGAAAAACCTCAGAATGTGCCCAAGGAGAGCGGAGACAATCAGATTCTAAGTCGGCTCTGTCAAAAATCAAATGCAGGGAGGAAACACAAGAATGTTTGTCCTTTTAAACAAAAACATAGAGAGTTGACGGTCTTCCAATACTTATATCCATTTCACCATCGATTACACCCACATGCCAAAAAAAAATATTGAAAACGAAACAACAGTGAGCCACACAGTCCTTCGACTTATTACTCCAAGCCCTTGATGGAACCATAAGTTAACGCCCGAGGAGAGACAAAGGCATTTCAATTAAAACAACCTAGTGCACACAGGTGCGTCTAACACTGGAAGAGAAGAGACGAGGGTTAAATTAACAGTGGCGGGTATTCAGACACAGCAAGACAATGTCTTTTTACAATCACCCGGGAGGTTAATAACTTTTGACAACAACAACAGTGGGGACACACATTCTTGTGAAAGAACGCCAAGATATAACCTATATCAATTCAATACTCACACATGCCTGTATTAACGTTCGGGACCAACCAAGACTAGATATTGGGACGCTTTCAATGAAAAGACAATAAGAACGGGCTATCAACCACAACTCGGGGTTTAAACAAAAGCACACACCAATTGTTGGTAGTTGCTCTGCAATTGGGTAAGGATTACCACAACAACCGAGAGAGAAACAAGTTGACAGACACTAATACACAGAGCGATGGATAAAAACCCTCAACCATCAAACTCAGAGCCTTATTGCCCCACTGTCATTATTATTCCACAGGGACCCATCATAAAAACCACACTGACCGAGTAAACAACCAACGCACAAACTTAATAATACCCATTTCTTTGCTTATAGTTTCCAACATTTTACAATCATCACAGAGAGCATAACACCATTTTACACACAGTCGAAAATCTCAAGAACACAAAAAATCTGAGCAACACTGAGCCACCATTTGGTTCATAAAACAGAGAATACATCATGGATGGAGCGAAAAGAACCATACCTATGGGGAAAACACTTAAATGACAAGCCGATCGAGCTTTCCCTTCCAAAAACCTAAAAACGCGGAGCTTCACAACCAACAGAGCGAAATTGCAACAATGGAACAATGCTAGGGTGACGGGTGGTAGGGAAGGTTTTGAGTGACATGCAGTAAATGCACGCCACTTCCATTACCTGGCCCCATTCAATTCCAAGTACGAAACAACCCAATAAGCATAACATCCACCAATAAATCAAACCATATCAACATTGCTATATGCATCTCCATTTGACTTTAATGAAATTTGCATAGTCCATTAATCAACCATAGTATAATAGTTAGGACAAACACTTGTACACATTAATTCTTTCATTTGAAATTTGTATGTAGTCTTTTATTATAGCTCAAGGATTAATACATGGTTTCTTTTCTTTTCTTTAAATTATAGAACCTTTCCATAATTTTCCTTGTTTTGATCATGCTACCATTAAGTATCCCTTGCATATATGTGGCTAAGTAATCAACATAAGAATTAGTAACAAGGTTATAACATAGCAATTGTAAACAACATAATCCTCATACCCATAGAAATTGTCATGTGTTGCAAGTGATTACCAAAAGCATTCCACAATAATGCATTATCCACCTATTACCATGCCAAGTGAAACCAAGACTGCATCATCA
>WSFP011414326.1:0-24007 GCA_009831015.1 Picea engelmannii | reverse complement strand
ACCAATATGTGTCTAAGATAAAGATGTTGTATTGAGGAATGGGCACATTTGACCACACATGGTCAATAAGTGCGTTTTTCATATGGCTTGTGTTGTTCAAAAGAAAGCGGAGGTTGTATTTGCACATGTAGTTTTCCAATTCTTTTGTTCTAACATTTTTTTCTAGCATGTCAATATTGAAGTCTCCTACAAGCACAATGGGTCCATTCAGATGGAAATGACCTAATGCATTGGAAATAACATTTAGTATGTTGGAGAAAGTTGCATGGGGAGCAGCATACAGATTTAGTATTGCAATTTATGTTCCATGGTAAAATATCTTTGCAAGCACCCTCTCAACATTCTTTTCTTCGAAATGTACATGGTGCAAAATTGGTACATGTTTTTTCACCAATATCATCACCCCCTGTGTAATGTAACTTGATATGCAATTGTGATTTGGAAATTGTTTGTTTTGCATGCATAATGCCATGTATGTTTCCTGCAAGCACAGAATATCGGATTGCATTGTATCATAGTCATTGAGTATATCATCCAGGTGTGCATGTAAGTTGTGTGTGTTAAGCGAGAGAATTGATACAGATGACTTTGTTTGTATGGATTGGTAATCATACTACAGTTGCCATTTTGCGGTAGTCCTGAGGCGATCCATTTCAATATCAACTTTTTGTTTGACTTTGAAGTTTTTTTTTATAAGAGCACTTAGTAAATACAAGGAGTCTATGCTTCTAACACAGGACAGTGTTGTGTATACAAGTCCATGTATCCGAATTCCAGCAGGCTGAAACGCAACATTATCAAGTGTTAGTCCTTGCGATCTGTGGACTGTACGTGCACATGCAAGTTTAATTGGAAATTGTTTTTGAATCTTCAGTCGACCTGTCTTTGTTGATGTCGATGCTGGCTTTGATATTCGCAAAATAGGTGTCCAATCGCTTGTAGTGTTTGAATTATATAGATAAGCCAACTTTCTTGCTTGTCTCTTGCCGATATGCGGTTCATGGAACTTAATCCAAAGGACATCAAGTTTTTTTGTTTTCGTATAGCCTTTGAGTATTCCATCTGCACCATTAACCAAGCCATCCTGTGAATCATAGTTGCAGGCATATATTTCAACCAGTATTTCTGATTTCAGGACAAGTTGCAAAGGTAAAGTGGTGGTATGTTCATGATGTGGCACATTTCCATGGTTGTCTTCTTCTAGGTCAATTGAATTGATGATGATATCATCACCAGGCATGAGCGATAGCATGTTCCTGATATGCATTGAAACATCCTTATTTGTGTAGAACAGGTAAGGGAGCATTGGGTCTGTTGGTGTAGGTCGCAAGCACCTCGAATTGATATATGTTAAGTCATCATATGTTTGGATGTTCGTCCGCATTCTATTAGGAATTGCAATAAATGTTTCATCTGTCTAGCCCATTGTAGTATGCAATTCAAAGCATTTAATATTGTCTCTCCAGAAGTCATGCATTATTGTTTGCATGTTAATCATAGGTTGTTCAAATATCAAAGAATCTTGGATCGGTTGTGCCTGGTAGAGATCCCCACAGAATATCATGTCAATGTTTCCAAAGTATTTCGTCTGCACATGTTTTATGCTTCTTAGTTGGTTGTCAATAGAATACAAGAAGCGAATCCCAATCAAAGATGCTTCATCTATAAAGACAAGTTGGAGTTTTCCATAAAGCTTAGACAACGTATCTAACATTTCCTTGCTAAGTGGAAGAAACTGTGACTTGTTAAAAGGCATTAAAAATGCAAAGTGGGTTGTTGTTCCACCTGCATTATATGCAACTTTTCCTGTGTATGCAACTATTAGGCCTTTTGGTTTCATAGGATCACAGGAATTGTTTGAATCATATATTCGTATAAGCATTTGGAACATTGCTTTCGTTGTGAATGTCTTGCCTATTCCTGCTCTGCCTGTAAGTAACAAGTGCACAAGAGTGTCCATGTTCAAGCGTTTTTTAAGTGCAATGTCCTTTAGAATTGTTTGATGTTCTCGATTCAACAGACGTCTTATTTTGTGGTATTCATTATTTTCAATAAGGAAATGATGTTTTGTAACTTGAAAACCAATATTGATACATTTTTCACTACCACCTGCTCGAGGACGAGGCAAATCTGCTTGCAAGTCATAGGACTCGCAGAGAGTTCTGGTTGTTTTTCAATTTGTGAATGTCTCATCAAGATTGTCAGGGTTTTCTACCTCATTAGCTGCAATTTCTAGATCACCCCATGTTTTATTAACATTGTAAGTAAATCTAGCTTCATTGATTTGCACTATAGTCTCAGAGGCAACATACGCAGTTTCCCATGTAGAGAAGTTATGTTTTAATGTCTCTTTGTTTTCATCGAACGGAACGTATAGCAACAGTTTTTCTCTACAATAGTTTTCATAATCATAATGTTTATTGTATTTGACAAACCATGTCACAGAGGGTTTTTTTCTTTTTGATATGGGCGCACCATTTTTTTTGTAATGCGATACGAATTCTACTAAGCAGATATGTCTAATAGGAGATGGACGTTGGAGGTAATAATCAATAATAGAGTGACATAGAAAGTCTTATGAATTGTCAGGCTCTTCTTCTAGCAAAAATGGTGGTTTAAGCAAAAATGCGTGTTTCTCAAGTGGAGATGTGTTTATGAAGACACATTTTCTTGAACTACAATTGAGGGGCAGGGAAAGTGCAATGTGGATTGCTTATTGAGCAGACATTTGTTGAAGATTAAACAATGTATTGTCAAGCGTACGTATCATTTGTATGGCATCAATATGACTTCTTTCATGTTCTTTGTGTATTCTTCTAAATGCACTTGTCATAGATTTATCAACCTTTGTCGTATACGAGGTGCAGTACGATGCTGCAGCATATGCATTTAGGACGTACTACGCATCTGTATTTGCATTCCACATAATTGGCATGTCCTTGGAGAAACTGTTGTTCCAAATATGGGAAAGTTTTCGTTTAAGGAAAATTGTTGGTTGTTTAAGCGTACATTGTATGGCTTGGATGTACTCATCTTCTGTTAGATTTAGCTCTGTCAGGAAGTCATCGAAGCTCATTAACTCGTCAAAATCTCCTTGTTCTAGAAATGCGAACAAGGATTTAGATTTCTCAGCAACAACATTGTCCTCTAAACTAAGTGGCTCTATGATTCTTGTTGCTCTCATTGGCGGCACGGGAAAGTTGTATCTGCAATGTGAGTTTTTTCATTTTCTACAACTTCTTGTATGATAATGTCTATGAACTTTGGCAAGTTCTAGATCCAAATGATTTGTGTTGCATGTTGTGTATTTGTCCACAAATTACTTGATCTGTGAATTGTTGTCAGCTCCATAGACCGGTGCACCCACCCTCTATCCACAACAGGGCGTGGTCATGTTCATTCCCCCTATTCTAAAATTCAGTCACAAAAAATTAGTCTGATATTTTTTCGAAAAACGTTTCATCGTGGCATATCAATTGTCTCAAAGAATTTATTCTATGTCTATAGTAGCGAGTACATGTCACTGAGTCTTTTCTTATGAGGTAGTCAATGTCATTATTTTCTAGTGTATCAGTTTCTTTTTTACGTTTCTTGTTCCTATGCAAGTCAGATACAACAGCCACCAATGGATCCCAGCAATGCTCTACACTTGTAAATGTGATGAAAAATGTTGGCGGGCCCAATTGTCGGATCATCGCAAAAATAATTTTCTTGTTTTGTTGCAAATAGTCAGGAGAGATGCAAATGTTTTTTAAATCTATGTATCCAATATCAGATTTCATAATTTTTTCTAGGTTTACTTTGTACTTGACATCCTTAGCCAACAACTTTCTTCCTTGTAACTGGCCTTTTCTTATTCAGACCCACATGCAAGAAAGAACTTGCTCTATTATTATGCGCATTGTTTTGAAAAACAAATTTGTTATGTGACAGGAGAAGTCACCGCTTGAATGTAGCAACTCCCATCAAACTATTTTATGATAACTTAATTGTTCTGTAAAGTCAACGGCACGTGGATCTCCATAGAAGAGTGTTGGGAAGTTCATTTCCTCAACGAATTTTTCCTTGAATATTCCAAGTGGATGTTGCCCCTCAGCAAGTGCAATTTCGACAATCTTGTCTTGCAAGTCACGAATGCACTATGAATAAGTGAATCCATGCACCAATGTCTCACTAGGTGTTTCATTCTCCAACTCATCACTTGTATCAAATTCACTAGCATTTTCGAGAGTCTCTGCAGAGCTACCATCCTCTTCTCTAAGAATATTGTTCCAGCTCTCATTTATACAAATGTTTTATGCTTTGTACATGGACCTAGAACATAATTCCTTTAATGCTTTCATAACAGCATGCACACGCACTTTGCCTGTCTGATACGCATTTTTGTGTTGCAAGCATCTTTTGAGAGCCACAACAATTGTCAGTATATCGTTAACGAATCGTGGAAAGGCTTTTTTCACAACATCTAGTTAAACAGGAACATTAATAATTGATCCTCTTAAGCCCATCTGGGGTTTTTATAGCCCCAGGGCTTGATTTGTGCGAATGAAATTCGCAGAGACACAAGTCTCTCTTCAAGTTTCGTAAGTGCACTTACATCTAGTAGTGGTGTATTACATCTTATTTGGTCAGGGGTTGCAAATTGTGGCAGTTTTCCATTTTCAAGCGACCGTTTGCATGGAAGACAAATTTTGCCACTGGAAAATGGTTTATCATGTTTTGTCAAGTGGAGGTATTCTGCTTCCAAATCAGGCGTGAAAGACTTACTGTTTTTTGCGAAATTCAATTGATCGCAAATTGCACATGCAATGGAAGGAGTGTCTTTGATTTGTTTCATGTATGTTTGTCTTGCATATTTCTTTCGCATGGAAGCATGGGTAGAAAGTGTTTGTTGGTTTTCATTGGAAGCAGTGCACGGTGTTGCTTCTAGCCCACGAAATGTGATTTTTTCCTTTGAGACAGTTGCATGACCATTGTGGGATATGTGACCGTACATGTCTATGTTGTGTTGTGCACGAACTAATTTTTTTAGATTTCGATATGTCAGTTTCTCTCTAAAAGGAAGCATAGCAATGTGTTTTTTTTCTCTCGCGCATGACCTTCTTCAAGTTGTGGTAACTTAGTGTATGTTTCTTGTTCAAGGGCAGGATGACCTGATGGTAGCTGGGATGAATTTCACTGTGATTAAATAGCATGCGACGCTTATGCACATTCGATGTGGTTTGGCTAGCATTGACACTGGACACTGGAACGCCAGTAGTTCCTATACCACCAATGTTTTTTTCTCTCTTACGTATGAACTTTTTCAGGTTGTGGTAACTTACTCTACGTTTATTGTTTAACCCCTGTATGGCCTCATCACAACTGGGACGAATTTCACGCATGATTTTTTTCAAGTTGTGATAACTTAGTCTACGTTTTTTGTTTAAGCCCTGTATGGCCTCATTACAACTGGGACGAATTTCACTCATGATTTTTTCAAGTTGTGATAACTTAGTCTACATTTTTTGTTTAAGCCCTGTATGGCCTTATCGCAACCGGGAGGAGTTTCATTCTCATTAAACAGCATGTCGCGCGTATGCGGATTCGATGTGGTTTGGGTGGCATGGACATTGAAACCTGAACCAGTGATATGTCCAAGAAAAGGTTGATAATGGATATGTGTCGTATCTTTTTTCAACGAGAGGATGTCAATCGTTCGATCGTAATTCGAATCAATAGACCATGAATGGACAGTGCCATCTGGCAGGGCCAACCAGACCTAGATATTTACTCTGAATATGATAGATAGCCATTGCAAACAGAATCTACAACCCTCCACATTTCCTTTTTCATATGGCAGTGCCATGTTTACAAGGTATTCCTGCCAACTTGCAATTCTCGACACATTTTCTAGGAGATATGGCAAAAGGTGTTGATGCAAGCAGCTAAAAGCCTGTTGGTTGCCGCTTATAATTGCATTGCAAAAGGACTGTACAATGTAAAGCCACAACGACTGCACATCGAACTCTGTTGCTACCAAACAACAAATTGCATTGAACAGACTATCTCCACAACTAGATACAACAATTGTCCCCCAAGATTGCATATGGACATTTTTATGTACAACAGTGGTTGATAATGATCACTGACAACATTGGCATCATGGAACAAGATGCAATATGGATTGTTAGATGCAGTTTTGTTGAATAGTAAATATCTTGTCTTTCTTGTCAATGACCATATTCCAATTGATATATTGAGCGAATTAGACAGCCACCGTATACAAAATGTATCTTCCCAAATCCCCCTCTCATATGCAGGAATAATTGGAGATGCAGACAACCGCATCTTTGAAAAATACGTAGCGATATCATGTATTCCATGCAACTGCCAAAGAAAATCAGATTCCATTTCGTACTCATACAACTACAATGCCTCAGTGTCACCATTTTTTAAACAGCCCAAGAAATAATCTATCAATCCATTGTGTGGGTCAGTCGAGGAATAACGGAGATGGAGTAGAACCTGAAATGCATAAAAAAGGCAATCCCCTACAGTATACGAGAATGCATCCAATCTAAAAATCCCATTGTTATGCAACACCTCGTCAATGTTGTCATGTATAATGGAGTGTGTATCTATTTCATACGAGTCAACATCTATTACTTCTTTCATCTTTCGAACTGTTATTTTGAAGTTGTTTCTTAGCTACTTTCAGTTTGTATGAAAGCAGAGAGAAGGGGAAAAAAAGAATACAACGAAAACTAAAAAAAATAAGAAAAAAGTAAAAATAGAAAACTACAAGCGCGGAACTGCGTACGAATCTTGGTATGTATCCTTTAACCTTCTTCTTGTCAAATTCAAATCCCCCTAGTGGCCACAACAGATGACACGAAAACAAACCTACACTGAAAAGTGAACCAAACATAAGAAACAACGCAAATAAATAAGACTATAAATTTGTTGAGCACAAAGACCGATTTGAACCTATTCATGGTGTGCATCCTACAAGATTCTTAGAAGCAGAAAAAATTCCGCAAAATAGAAAGGACAGGACAAAGGCAACAAGTGGACGCAGTTTTTTGACCCAGAGAACAAAAGCATTTCTTGCCTCTACACCCCGGCAGATGGTTCCCCCTTGTGACATCTCTGGATACATTTTCTAAACCCCTTTGCATTGCAAATTTTGAAATAGCTATGGCACAATATGCAGAACGCGACAGCCGGCATATGAAGACGCATAGTTTCCAGGAACAGAAAATAAGAGCACACATAAAGATGTTCTACAACATAAATTCCAGGCAGGGACTCCTGCCATTAAAAAAGCTTGTCTAGAAGGTGCAAAACAACAAGTAGAGAAAAAGGAACACCAAGGAAACGATGGCACAGAAACTTACTCGTCAACGAGGGATGACAAGAGCTCAGCCACAAAACTTGCAAACCGCAACAACAAGCCCAACAATTTGCAAAGTTGAAGAACCACAAACCAATGAACAAGCAACTGCAATTGTAGGACCTCAACTTTGCAAAGTTGAATCAAACAAGAACAAGAAGCATGGAACAAACCAATGAACAAGCATCAACCACTGAACCAGTGATGCCGGTGGGGAACAATTTTGCACAATTTCACTATAAACAACACCATCAAAAAATATGGAACGAAATTGTACAATAAATATTTAAGGCTGCGAGACCTGTTAGGTAAACACGTAAGACTGTCAGAACTGTCGAAAGTGTCGTCCTATGCAAACATTTAAGAAAGCCTACAACGTGGTAGGCCTGACAATGACAAAGACTCTCGAAGCACGCAAGAATAAAGAAAAAATCACACATAGTAATATGCTAAAGAATGTATTTGAAGGACAAAGTTTGGATATGGTAGCATATCAAACATTGGGATATATTTAGCTAGCAGAAAATGCTAAGACAAACATTCGAACTAATGCTAGCATTAATCCACCTTCAAGCAATACATAGGAAAAATATATAATTCAAAAAGACTGTATACGATAAAAAAGTTTGGATATGTTACCATATAAAACATTGGGAATAGCGAAGCCGGCAATAAGACCTCCAATATGTTATCCAATCAGATCATTACATATATGGTACTTTTTTTTATATAAAAATCAATGTCTTAGTTCCCTGGCTCCAACAATAAATATTATGAAAATATTTGTGGTCAAATGACAAACTAATATGTAGTCAACGAATTATCGATCGCTATAGTCCATCTATGCCTACGGCGGGGACTAATAATGGAAAAAGACGATAACATTTTCTATGAATCCACTTTCAATTACAAAATGCGACATGCATTTTCAAATGAATTGATTGTGATAAAGAGTGTATTACGCTGTGGATACTTGTTCCAAAGTTTATTTATCGACATGCATAATGCCAAATGCATTTTTCTACTTTTGTCCATGTCTTAAATGATGATTATATAAGAAATAATAATAATAATCGAACAGATATTTCATTATGGTTACTTTAAAATGGTTTTATGGATGATTATGGTTACTTTAGAATGGTTTTATGAACCTTTTGGTAAGATATTGATATTTTCACAAATTGTGATATATTCATTAAACATTGTTTTTATTTTATTTTATTTTTTATTGTTTCTCATGCTTATTTTGATAGTTGGTTTTTTATATTGAGTTAAAAATATTTCTCTTAGATCTAAGAGGCGTATATTTTGGATACTATACATTATTGAAATTAATATGAAGAAAAGTATATATATTCTAGCCCATACAAATGTCATACCAAGAGTGTATAACTACTCCTCTAAGAACATAAATTAGATGGTATATATTTGCACAAAGGTTTCTATTTTGGCTTATTAAAAGGCATATTATGCATTGAGCATTTTCAAACCTACGATTTTGTGCTATACAAGAAACAAAGAAAAACAAACATGTGGTAATAGTAACAAGGAAGGAAGGTGACACATTAAAATCTCTCCAAGAGGAATGTTATTGAGTTGGATGATAATGTTGATGGTACGACCTCTTTTATAGTGACAAGAAATCTATTGACAAGCTGAGCAAAGTATTTAAAAGTATTTGGTACGTAAAGCTTTGTTGAAAATTATATGCACTATTTTAACATTTACAGATGGATGGACACCACAATCTTAGTCCATTGCAATTGGGCTTGCTATAATTGTTTGAAATTAGCAAACAATTAGCAACATATGGTGATGGGTGGAGTATGTAAATTTATAAACTATAGGATGAAAATTTGTAATTTGATATTTGTAGTAATTTTAATGATAAAATAAGCATGAACAAATTATGTTATATATTTAGTAATTTAGAGATAAATTGTTATCAATGAACTCTGATATGTATAAATTTATATTCAGAAATTACTATATGCAGAAATACACATTGTTAAGCAATTTAGTAGCGGAATAAACATAATGAACAACATTCATTCAACCATGAATAACTTAGAAATTTAGGCAAATGTCAGGGAAAATCCTAATGTGGGAAAACCCAATGAGAGAGAGAGAGAGAGAGAGAGAGAGAGAGATCTTATTATTCAGCTTTAGGAAAGTACATAACAGCAGCAACAATACAATTTCCATCCAAGAGAAAAATATCTCACAGCACCCAATATTGTCCCAAAAAATTTTGCCTCGATTTCAGTGCCAAGTTTGTATTGTTGTACGGCCCTCCCAGGAAAAATAGCACCTCGAAAACAGAGCCAAACTCCTATTGTACGGACTGTCCTTCAACAACAAATATCCCAACCTGTCTCGATTTCCCTCCCAATACTTGTCTCGATTTTCGTGCCCTCTTTTCTATTGTACAAACCCACACAATATGGCCTCCCTCACAGCAGTAAATTACAACACTCACAAAAATAAAATTCCTCCTTGGGATTTGTACCCAATGTATTTTGGAAAATACGCCCTCTTTGTTGCCCTCTTTCCTCTCTCAAGCTTACTCAAAAAATATTTCTCAATCTCCTTCTCTTCTCTTGCACACTACCCAATGCATTCTTTTTTAAAATATGAAGATGACATTTTACCTCCCAAGTGTCTTTTCACCTTCCCCAACCCTAAATCCAAAGGCCAAGATCTAATCTTGCCTTTACAAGATCAAGGGCCATGATTCATTCCCTCCAAAATAAATCACTTAAAATATTAAAGTACATTTCATTTTATTACATAAGTGCACTTTATGAAATAAAGTCACTTTAATATTATAAGGTACACTTCATTAAAAAAATCACTTTATTACAACTTTATAAAAACTCATTATAAAGTTAAGTGCCTAGTAGTATCAACATAAAGTTACATTTGCATACAAGACAAAACATGCGGAATATCGTCCAAACTAAAAAAATAACAATATTGATATTCAACATTAAAAATCTAATATCCTTTGAAAATAAGAAAAACCCAACACTATAATGTTATGAAACTGTATAAAAGAAAAGGAAAATTAACAAGAAAATGACATTGGCATATCTACATTAATTAATAGCATAAACAAACTTGAAATATGTTATGAGACCACCTCACTCACATTGGTAATTTCCATCTCCACATGGCATAAGGCTAAAGAGTAAGCGCAATGAAAAAATACATGTGTAGGAAGGCATATAACATGTCGACTTTCCTTTAGATCTTACATGTTTAAAAGATGAGACCAACAATATCTTATGCCAAAAAGTCAAATGTCATGTTTTTCATCAATATTTGCAATTCCTTTAAAGCTCTTATATGCTCAATACCCTAAGTAAGCCCATCCATCTAGAAAAGGGAATGATATTAAGCAAAAGATTGAATTGTAGCATTTTTAAAAATGAATATTTCAATAAAGTGAGTAAACGAGGTCAAGAATTCTACGATGTATGACTATATATTGATTTTATGATTTTTTTTTTCTTTTTTAATTAAGTTGTATTGATGATGATGATGATGTTTAACGTCCACTAAAATTGAATTGGTTTATTGGATCTTAAGAAGCTAAGTAATTACTTGTGATTCTTTAGAATTTTGTTTTTGTGCTCGAAAAGCATTAAGGGAAGTTTTATGATATCACCATACTTTTGTTGAGTTAACAGGTTAGGAAGGTTGGTAGTGTGACAAGTATTTTGAAAATGAAATCTAATATGGGTATAGGCAGGACAATCTAAGAGAAAGTGTTTTTCATCTTCAACCTTCTTAGTATCACAAAGGTGACACACCATTTCATCCCATGGCGTTTTAGGAATTGACCAACGCCCAGTTTCACTATGAAACTCGTGAGTATTTGTTCTTATCTTAGCAATGTTTAGTTTTTTCTTTACACTGAGCAAAACAAATAAATAATTTTGATTTTCTAAATTAAAATTGATTACATTCTTATAATACTATAGCATATATTAACATACATACTTTTCATGTTTACAATTTATGTATTATTATCAACAATGCACACATCACACATCACTTTTTAATGTCCAATACGCCTCAATTGTTATTAACAACGTACACCGATGCACAATTGCATGCGCATAATGAAACTAAAATGCTAATAATATTGTTTAAAATGTGTGAAGCTTCATTCATCTCGAAATTGATTGAATAAAGTTCACTTATATCCATAGAATACTATTCAAAAATTAAATGCAAAAGGCAAGTTTATTTAATTTGTTAACAAAAATACTTTAGTTCGAAATTCAATTGTCTTTGTTTCGAAATCATTGATAATAAAAAATAATTATATTTTTTATTATGAAGATATTTATTTATGAAAATATTTTTTATATGAATTTTGTTTGTTATATAAATATATTTTATTGATAAATAGAAAGTTATGAGTTTAATTTCTTTATTTATCAAGAATATTATACTCATTTTGTAATATTTTAAATTTGATCTTTTGACTAAATAAATAACCATTTTTTCATCAGAAAAAAAAAAAATCTGTATATTCATGAGAGATGAATATACATATTGTTGTTAAAAAAGAATTAGACATGGTTTATCAGCCCATCCTATCCAGACAAAAAAATATCCTTTGTCTATACAACATTTTGCACCTTTATTTTCTGGAAAAAAAAGATACGACATATCCTAAACAAAAAAAATCACACATTTACTCTCTCCAAAAAACAAATATATCATATCCTATACAAAAATCATCGGTTCAAATCGATGCTACAATCCTTATTTTATTTGCATCAGAAAACAAATAGTCTGACAGAAACTTTGAAGAAGTATTAGAGCTAGAATTCCATAGACACAATCTCCTCCCCATCTATAAATTCATAGAACCCAAAAGCCCCAATTGGAAGAAACAAGGCTTCCTTTAATAGCTCATCAACTATACTAAATAAATAACCATATTATTTATACTTAATGTTTTATGTTTGTATTTTGAACAAAGGAGAGATGCATAACAGCTAATCCATGCCTTGGTTTTTAAGGTAAGTTAGTTTAGTTTATGCTTTCATTTTTGTTTGAAACCAATTACAATATTTAATATTAAAGCTACCAACAAAACACAAGATGAATGGTAGGTGATACCTTGCTCACCAAGCACTGAGAAAACATTAGCACTGTGACAAGTTAAGAGAAGGAATGCAGAGTTGATAGAGAAATAGTCAATGCCTTGATCTTGTTCATCCATTTCCATTTAGGAGATTATAAAATGCGAATTATGAGTGGAAATCAAATCAACACGTATATGGCTCTACATTTGTAGTTAAAAATTTATATTAAGTTTTATTTGTTTAATAATAGATGAACATATTATTTTGCATTCTTATTAATGTACACAAAGATCAAACAAAATGCATATAAGTTCAACTTAGATGAATGGACGACATGGTTGCAAGCCATGAGACATCACAGTTAAGCCTTGCATTTATAAATCTTTGGAAAAGTTGATATGGTGTGGTGACATCATTAAGTAGATTTGTTTTAATTATTTTGAATGTATAACTTAGATACATTAATATGATAAGATTGAAAAAATTTGCACAATAATAAAAATATAATCAAATTAATTTAACTACAATCTTTGATTTCAATTAATATATATAGAGAGAGAGGGGGGGAAATATTGAGTAAAACATATGAGGGTAGGGGTGGGGTGAATATAGAGTAAAACATTTTATGTTTTACTATGTATTTCCCCCCATCCCCACCCTTTATGTTTTACTCTATATTTCCCCCTACCCCCACCCTCATATTCTACCGACCCCCACCCCCACCCTCATATGAGGGTAGGAATGGGGGGAATATAGAGTAAAACATAAAACATAATATGTTTTATTCTATATTTCCCCCCACCCCCACCCTGGTGAGGGGGGGATATAGAGTAAAACATATTATGTTTTATGTTTTACTTCCACCCACCCCCACCCTCATATTATGAGGGTGGGGGGAAATACAGAGAGTAAAACATTATATATATATATATATATATATATATATATATATATATATATATATATATATATATATATATATATATATATATATGGGTGGGGGGGAATATAGAGTAAAACATATTATGTTTTATGTTTTACTCTATATTTCCCCCACCCCATATGTTAACACTGAGTAATATGTTGGACTGAAGAAACAATCTACAAAGGTAACCTACAAACCAACTTTAAGACTAGAAGCTAGCCCTTCCAATCTACAGAAGGCATTCTCTGAGACTTGATCTCTGATATATAGATTGTTTTTTAAATGATGGCTAGGTTTAGATGATTGAGATAGTTTTTCAAGGTTTGTTGGCAAGGAGGTATGGTATCTCTTGGGTTATGGAGTCAACCCCTGAAAAACAAAAGAAAACAATGACTGGTAGGTAGAACTTCCCAGAGGAACAAAGGATAAATTAGGTGATGAACTTTAAGTTTTGAGTTTAGTTGTGTAGGGTGGAAGAGGAAAATAAACATATAACAGAGTCAGAGCACCATGGAAGATGAATTCTGACCTATTTAAGAAGAGAAACAGAGTTTAAATGACTTGAGTCTAAAGCACCATTAGATGAATTCTAGACCCTTTAATTATCTAATTTAAACAGAAGAAAAGTGAAGATGAAAGTAAAGACACGAGAAATACATACAAAGATAAGACTACAATCTTCAAATCACCACCATTAGAATCCTTTTCATAAAAAGTTCAGGACCTCTGCATTTGTATTTCTTTCAGATTCAAAGAAAATTACAATAAGGAACAACATGACTATACTTCTTCCAACTCGCCTCTTTACAACAAAATGATCGAATATATAGAAGCCTATTGCCACACTAGGCTACTAGGATTCGAACTATTGCTGCCTACAATGGTGGATCTGGTTGCATTGGAAGAGAACAACTCTTAAACAACTTTACTAAAAATAGTAAATTTGTTTGACCATCTTTAATGCAAAACAAAAATATCTTATACAATCATAGATCTGAGTACATTTCGAATATGATGTTGATCATGAGTCATTAGGTGCATCTGGAAAGCATCTTGAGTAAACCTATGCATTGCTGGACAACTCTGCCACCTTTGCGTAGCAAATTGGAATTATTGTTACGCAAACGCTACCTACAACATTTGCGTAACAACTTTGTGTAGCAACTTTGCGTAGCAGAGTCCATTTTTTGTAATTCATGTAGATCGAGGTGGCAACAAGTGATTGGGGGACCTGTGTTTGCTTCAAGACTCATATGCCAATCATCTGCCATTGTTCTTGCTAATCATGTGTGCCTACAACATTTGTGTAGTGAGGACTTGCTATGCAAGTGTTGTGTATGACAGTTTACCAGTCAAAATAGCAACTGTGCCTAGGAAAAGTTTTATGTTGTCACACTTTTGAAAAAAATCCTCCAATATCAAATTTGTGTTTCCCACAACCTTTATGACAAAACTTAAGATTGATCACATACCCAAAAAGACAAAAAAAAAGTGAAGTTTCTTCATTCATATTTCTGCTACTTCTGCAAGTAGTTCTAGTCGTCTTCTGGTTTCATCATTCAATTGCATTTTTTGTTTAAGATACATGTTCTCCTTCCTTGGTGTTAAGTTTTGTACCTTCAAATTTCCCACTTGCAAGAACAGGGCTGCATTTCTTTTCAATTTTGACTGGGCATTGGAAAGGGTTGCACAGGCATTTTCTCTGGCTAGTTTGCATTCTTTAAAGTGTTTCATGGCTCTGTCATCTGATATCCTCTTTTCTTCCCTGATCTGAATAATTTGATCTTGAGCTTCCCTTAACTGCGTATTAAGCCATCTTATGTTATTTTCTCCTTATGTGGGCGAAGTAGGATGTCTTTCACTTGCTACTAGCTTGCCCTGTATCTCTGGACTATTCTTCATGGTTGAGGATCTTATCAGAGATGTTGTAGGCTTGGCTAAAATTGTGGTCTCAGGGCTTTCCATGACTTCCTTCCGGTTTGACCTTTCATTCTTGGGCTTTGCCTTGTTTTGTTCTTCATAAACTTTCTCAACTAGCTTCCTTTTTAATTCTCTATTTTCTTGGTAAAACAGAGCTATCACATGCTGAGCCTCTCTGAGTTGTTGTATTCCCCTAAACTTTGAGTATTTCTTTGTTGATTTACCTTGTTCTTCATCCATCTCCTAAGCTGCAACCTCAACAAAGTTTGTCTGCACTATGGGTGTGGGAATCCTTCTAGCAGTTGCCCTTGTGGTGGGTCTGTTGGGTGTTTGTGTCTCCTTTGGTTCATAAGTGAATTGTAGCCTCCTACCCTTCTTCAAAACTGGATGTCTTGGTGATGATCCCTAAACCTCTTTTCCTTTTCTCTTTCCATGTTCTGCAACATCTCTTCTTTCATGACTTGAGCTATTAGAGGTCATTATTTCAACAGACAGAGGGGTATCTCCTTTGGGGTCCAAGGGAATATTTGTTGATGTTAAGAAAGAGTCTCAATCCATGTTCAATTTTCTAAGCTCCTCAACCACTAACAACTTTACCAAGGAGAAATGGAACAAGCTATTCTTAAGCTGGTTAGCCCTAGATTGGACTTTGTCTGCCATTTTTCCTAGGCTTCTATACAGGTAACAGGGTAAGTTTATGGGGCTTTTCCCTGTGAAATGCATGAGGAGCCTTATGTGGTATTGATATACCCTGTCAAACCTACTCTCACAAGTAAAATGCCTTTGGATTACTCTCAACAACTTCTCAAAGGGTTCCAAAACATACTCCCTAGGGATAGTGGCACCATTTTTATGCTTTCTATACTGAGGTTTGAGGAAATCAATATAAAACATAACCTCCAAAGGCATACCTTTAAACCATTTCTCTCCCTGCATGGGAATCTCTATGGCATTTGATATGGTCTCTTCTGATATTGGAAAGGTGATCCCTGCAATGACTATATTGACACCATTAAAGTTCAGGGTGAACTCCTTGGTTAGTTGCATGTTATATCCCTAGATTCTTTCACAAAATCTCATACACCCAGCCTGCTTAAATGACACCCTGTATGCAGGATTTGAGTTTACCAGATTCAACTCTTGGGGCTCATATCTCAGCACATTTCTTCCCTTGTATTTCTTCTTTTCCCGTGATGTCATATTTGCGAGGTAAATTTCAAATTGTTCAAGGCAAATATATCTTGAAACTCAACAGCCAAGCTTGCACAGCAAATTAGGAATGCTAGGGTTTAGATTGAATAAGAGTAATAAACCTTCGTTGTATGAGAGGTGAACTATTCAAGGGATAGATTAGCATAAACAACGGGCTCAAAAGGTTTGCACACAGTGACAAAGGCGATTCAAGGGATGCGCAGCAAAAACAAAGCAACAGGCTTTTCGTAGCGAATGATAGCAACAAGGTTTGTGTATCGAGGGAAATATGCACAGCGTTTGCATAGCAAGGGAGATCGTTTGCATAGTAGAGGGCTTTGAAGCTTGCTCGGGAGACTATATCTTATGCACAGGTCGTGACTGCAATGCAAATAATATAAAGGTGGAAAGTATGCATACATGAGTGGATAATGAGCGGATTTAAAAAGGAAAGTACTTTCCCAAAGATGACAAGACCTCTCAAGCCAATTTAAGTAACTTGCGCGGCAAATTTGAGGAGCCCGCACCTATTTGAAGCTTACCAATAGTACAAATGACATGGAGTGTAATAATTGTCCCTTTTCTAACCTCATCAGGTATGATGATTAACCATGATACCTCCTTTGATATGACCTTCATCCCTAACCTATGACTCGACCTTGACACATAATTTCCCATTTTGTGACATGATTTTAAACTTAGGGACACAAGGACCTTTACAAATATTTCAACATGATGGACTCTTATACCCCTTTATGGTGTATCATGAGATAGACACAACACTTTTTGACTCAACCTATGACTTAACTCTCTATTGACATGCATATTACCTTTATTTGATCAATGACTTTATGAAAAACATACTTACTATGACTCATTTAGGAATGCCTTGGTCTTCCCAAGACCAATGCATGACTCTGAAAACTCTGGAAAAACCTCTAACTCTAGCTATGAAAATCATGGTGCTAACAACTGGCTCCAATGGGGATGTTATCCTCTTTGTGAGGTAACAAAGAACAGTAGACCATGTGCCTTATCCATTGGGATTTATCTGACTCAAAAGGACTATGAACTGAAAAACAAATTGTCTGACAAGACTTGACACAAATTAACTAAACTTAGCATAAACTTAGGGCCTTCACTTCAGGCTTCAATTTTTTTGTTGATTATTGACTTCAACTGCTTTATCTGAAAAAATAAAATGGTCATTTACAATGAAATGGAAAGACTGAAATATTTTCAAGAACAGTAGTGTTTGAGAAACCTCCCATTCATAGGTCCTCCACCAATGAGATTTGCATTGAGGTCCTGCAGTAAGTAAGAATTGCTCCCATGGTATGCAAAAATTCTGAATGGTCCCAGAAAGAGGTGGTCAAACTTTCCATGCTTCCCTTTACCTTCATTTCTTGCATCCCACTTCAGCACGAGATCATCAACTTTAAAATCATCATCCTTTGTATGTTTGTCAAAGGCTCTTTTCATTTTGTCTCGATGCAATTGTGAGTTGTTTAACACTTGCTCTCTCATTTTTTGCACATGGATCAGTTGATTTATCCTTATTTGAGCATCATTTGGTTCAGCTTCATGTTCTTGCATCAATTTCATCACTGGCAGTCCTAATGAAGTAGGGAAAACTGCCTTTGTGCCATATACAATCTGAAAAAGGTGATGTGGCAATAGACCTCTTGGTGGTGATCCTATCAGCCCACAATGCATAGATAAGTTTCTTGTTCCAAGCCTTTTTATTTTCTTGTAGAAGTTTCTTAATAATTCTTATCAAGCTCTTGTTGGATGACTCAACCAACCCATTACCTTGTGGGTAATAAGTTGTGGAATGACCAAGGGTTATGTTGTAATCACTGCAAAATTTCTCTTTCTCTTGGACTTGAATGCTGCTGCGTTATCAGTAATGATTTTGACTGGACAACCAAACCTAGACAGAATATTGCTTTCTAGAAATTGAATGATAACAGCATTAGTAGCTTGCCTTGTTGAAACTGCTTCAATTCAATTGGTGAAGTAGTCTATGGTTGTCAGTATCCACCTATGTTGCGTTGAAGAAGGGGGGTAAATCTCTCCTATGAAATCAAGGCCCCATTGCCTAAATGGTTCTTCAATAGAAATAGGTTCTAAAGGCAAGGGTTGCAGCTTCCTTTTTCCATCAAAAATTTGGCATTCATGACAGCTTGAGAACTACTAGTACACATCAGAAAAAATGATAGGCCAATAAAACCCTACTCTCAGTATTTTATGCACAGTGGTTTTCCAGTAATGGTGACCCCCACAGTCACCTTTGTGGAATTATTCAATGGTCAGTTTGACTTCATCTTTAAACAAACAACTAAGAAAATTCCCCCCTGGGTCTTTCCAATATAAAGAGCCATTTAGAATACAGAATTTTTTTGCCTTCAACTTCAGAAATCCGGCCTTTGTTTTGCTTAATTTAGGAGGAGCTTGCAAATTTCTTAACACATAAATAATATCAGCATACCATGGAGATTCAAGAAATTTTTGAGATACATGTGGGACTGTCTCTTCTACTGAATTTTCTGACAAGTCAGCAATGAAATTAATCCCCAAGACATCATAATTGGATTGTGTCATCAATTTTGCAAGTCCCTAACCTTTAATCAGTTTTGTAGGTTTAATCTCGAGGTCATACTCCAACAAGACAACTATCCATTTTCCCCTTCTACCTTCAGGATCAGGTTGATTTAAAATGTCTTTCATAGAATTGTTGGGCACATAAGCAACAACATGAGAATGTAAGATATAAATTATGAATTCTTTGAGTGCTTTTACCAATGCATATGCTTGTTTCTCCATGATGTCATACTTCAATGGAGAATCTCTCAGAGTTCTATTGTAATAGGCTATGGGCATTTCAAAAATTTTGTTAGCCTATGGCTTACCTTTACCAATCACCAAGTCTAAATTGTCATCTATATTTGTATTATTCATTTAGGATATTAGTAATATATCCTCAAGTGATGACTAATGAGTTAGTTAAGATTGCCTAGCCTAGTCATCATGCATGATTTTAGGATCTAGAGCAAATCTCTCTATGAGGTGGCATCACCCATTGTACTATAAATATGTAACATTGGTGTGAATATATTGTGTGTTGGCTAGTGAGCCTTTTCCGCCATGTTGTTGTTGTTGTTGTTTATGTTTTATCAATTGGTATCAGATCATCTTTGTTTTATCAATTGGTATCAGATCGATGCTGATATTAATATCAGAGCCTCTTAGTTTTAAGGAACATAGCATGATCGATCCTCTATGATAGTGGTTTATGATAGTTGTTCATAGGGACTTTTGTAATATCCTCCATGGGAGTACTCCATGGAATTTTTTAAACTTCAAAGCGGATAAGCAAGCTTTGTTGGTTTAATGTTGACAGTCCAAGGTTACAACCATCAATCTGGATATTAAATCTGATGTCCGTGGATCTTGAATCTGGTGTCAATATCATAGGTGACTTCTCTGCTATATGGAAGCACGAGACTCTAGCAAACTGAATAAATCAATGACCAACGAACTGCCTGGATTGTATGTAGAATTGTTGTCAATTGTGGATTGTCGTCGCCACCAAAGGTATTTCTAAATCTCTTATAATTGTTTTCTATCGGATCTGAGCGATAGATATGCATGATAGATCTGATTCAAGCCTGTGTCTGTTGCTATAAATTTTTTGAGTCATTTTTTGTTTTAAATCGATGGTACCACTCTTTATAATGAAATCGGGCATCCTTAAGAGCCAGTGCATTGTGGTTATTTATTATATCTGGAAATGGCTTAAAGATCTGCCCAACAATTAGTGATCTGCAAAATTCAACCTGGAAGGATGGTAATGGCATATGATGTTAATAGATTTGTGCACCAAGCAAGTTTTCGAGATCGCATTATTCCATATAATTAAAGAACGCAACAACCATTGTTGATAATCCAGCCATTGCAACCAAGTAGACATGACCTCTTTGATCTATAATTGGGATACAAACAAAGTCAAGAGGTGATTTTGAAAGAATTAGTGGTGATATTTTTTGAAGATCCGTGTTACTCCACTGCACACAATAACAAATCGTTTTCCTAGATCTGGGTGGGCCCTCTCATTCACCAACAAAATCTTGGACGACGTTCTCTTGGATATTTGGCACTCATTATTGCAGAATTCGTGGACATGTGCAATTTAGTTGTCTCTGATGATTTTCCAGCAACACATAGCAATTTAGATTGAATTCTTGTGGACATGTGCAATTTAGTTGTCTCGGATGATTTTCCTAAACCTGCTCCATATCCAATGACTGCCAAGACATCATCTTTCAGGAGTATCCGATGGAGACGCTAAATAGATAGATGATTTGTGCTAAGCATTCTTGTGTCCCTGGATGTGCATCTTTTGTTGGTTATTGTTGTCGTATTGGTTGCGATATCTATTCCTGTTGTTGTTGGCTGAAAATTTTAAAGTCATTCAAAGAGGACCCACACGTCGTGGCGATGCAAGAGGATGTGAAGCGATAGCCTCTGATAGCTGGAATGGACATGAAGAGCAACAAAAAATATGAGTGGAATGGGAGTCAAGAGCAGCTCGGATCTGTACATGGAAACATGAGTTTAATTTGGTATTAGCTCATTGGCTTTATCACCCATGCCTTCCAGCGATACGTCCAACAATTAGTGTTCACCTCCAAATCTCCACTATTTTCTCTCGAGCACTCTACATATCAACGCGTGCGTGACCTCCATATCTCAACGATTTCCTCAACAATTAAATCGTGATTTTATCATGATATGTGCGGATTGGTTTCAAGTTTGAACTATCGCTTTAAAACTCTTTCATTTCATGAATTATAAAACTATGCCATGCATATAAAACAAACAAAGCACACATTTTAAGGGAAATATATTTTTCTTTAAAAACTTTTGGAGAAAGATTGAGATAGGAAAAGTATATGGAGTATAAGATTAGGAAGTTTTAGTTTTTAAAACTTTAACATGAAGTATATCAATTTATGTAAAATCACTTTATATCATATGGTTTAAAACGTTAATATAAAGTACTACTTTATGTAATGTATTTTTGTGTGATTAAAGTGATAAGGAGATTTTGAAAATATTTATATTGGAGTGGTATGAGATTAAAATGGAAGTGATAAGTGGATTTAATTGAAAATTAAAATAATGTTTTTATAGGGGAGCAATTTTGTATGAGAAGAAATTTGTTTATCAAATTTGGAAGTTTCACTTCTAATTGTGAAGATAAAAGGGGCGGTTTGTACAAATTAGCCAATTTTGTAATCTTCATATCAAGAGTTGAGAAGAGTCTAGTACAATACTCTCTCATACTCTTTTTCGATGCGACTATATGAGAGTCAATGCCAAGCCCCCAAAAGATACTCTTTTTTTCTGGTGCTTTGAGTAGTGTGGGATTGTGTTTGATTACTTGGATTGCCTTATGATATTTAATGTCTAGTCTTGACATCATTAATTGATCATTTAAAATGCAATACACGTGGAGTACACAACAAGTTAAGAAAATTCAAGCACACAAATTAATGATAATCAAGCACATATGATCAAGCATATGTGAAGAACATTCTCAAGCATTCATGTCATCAACCACATCAGTAATGGACAAATCAAAGTTTTCGAACTCAACACATCATGGATCATTTGAATTTAAATTGTAACTTGCAAACAATATTTGTTGTAGGATTACTTGATAAAGTTGATTTGTACTGGAAACAGTGTATTTGTAAGTGTAATCAAGTTGAGTTGAATTGAATTTATCATAAGGTGCATTTTCGGCTGACCTTGACACCCAAGATTCATTGTGATTTTTGAGTTGAAATTGACAAGGTTGAGTAGTTTAAACTCAACAAATCATTGTAAAATCACAAGTTCGGGTGCATTTTCGGTAGTATCTGACACCCTCGACTTCTTGTAAGAAAGAAAGAAAAGTACAAGCGAGCGTGAAGAGAAAGTGAACGTGAAGTTCAACCGAGTGATTCAAGTGAGAGAGTTGCAAATAATCCTTCTTCTGTCGAGTCAAATTGTAATCAAGATCTACCTGCACAAGGAGACCTCATTTAGTGTTTTTTGAAATGGATCGAAATCTAGAATTATTAGAGTTACTGAACACTCTAATAAACACCATTGAAGATAACATAGTAATATTGAACAAAGAAACTCTTCAATCAGTGCTAACTTGTTTGCAAGTGACGCAAGCTAAAGTTAAAATTCTTCAATCTCTATCCCAACTATTGAATGATGAAATCAGGGATCTCAAAAATCAACAGCCAGTGAAGTGTTCTGAACTAGTTTTTGTTCAGCACAACCCTCTCTATTATGATAATGATGAGGATGTTTTTGATCAACAGTCAGTGAAGGAGAAACTGAGTAAGACAACTCCAAATGCAGACAAACATGAATCTATTCATGAACCTACTTTTCAAGAGTTTTCTTTTGACTTCAATGAAGAAAACCTTTCCATGTTGCAACAACATGCAGCAAATCAACTTTCACAAATTTCAAAGAAGCAGGGTTCAGAATACGCTTTCCAAGCCCATCATCAGACCTTGGGAAGAAATAATTTACAACAATAATAGAACAGGACTTGGATATGACAAGGAAGTTACCTTTCATATTCCTGATTATTCCAGACCAATCAAGTCCCATAGTGTTGGATTCCTTCAAGAAGCTTCAACTTCACCTGTTCAAGTTCAACATCAGAATGATAAGTGCCAACATTACAATCGAGTTGGTCACATGGAGAATCAATGTTTTGATCTCCATCCTTGCCAGCATGGTGGCAAGCATAACCATTCTTCAGACATATGTTCAACACTGAAGAAACCTGCAAGATTGAAGATTCACTATGAGTGGATTGATCCTTGGCAGTGGTCATCAACAACCAAGCAATTATATAAGTCTTACCAAAGAATTCAATCTCGAGTAAAGACCAATCTTGTAGCACATAACATTTTTGTACCTCACATAATTGGTCCCCTTATGGCGTATCTTTTGAGCATGGCCCTCACGGGATGAGATAACATGTGGTTTTTTCTACATGCCCACTTTGTGTTGTACTCAAATGGAACAAGTATGGTACTCTCTTCAGCATAGAAGGAGGGAGTACAATGATGGAACTCTCATGCACCTTAAGTGGGGGAGTTCAAAATTTCAGTGATGATGGTTCATGAAACCACTTGTGGTCTCTCCTTTCAGCTGAGAAAGGGGGAAATTAATGATGGAATTGAACATGGTTGTCAGACATAAAGTTTCGACAACAACAAACATCAAGTATACCAGATGGGCATGAAATTTTCCAAATGGGCAATTGCGGTCTGTAGATGACAGACTTTAGCATAATTATGGTTCAATAAGTTTAAGTTGAATCATACATAATTTGGATGTTAATTTTGATTTTGAGAGCAATGATGTGGACGTTTGGTTCACATAGATGGTCATTCGACCTAGCAGAGGACA